>JAECYV010000036.1:15015-153540 GCA_023014305.1 Lepiota subincarnata
GAATCCAGGTCCAAGTCCGAGCTTGACTCCGGGTCCTGGATCACACGGAAGCCCGGGTCCAAGTACGACTTTCGCGGGGGCTCCGTAGAGCCTTGTTTGAAAGGAGCATGATGACCGAGGTCACCGAGTTTGCCCATACGACGGTCAGCCTTTTTACGGGCTTCATAATCAGTGTCTTGATGTTGCCAAAAGGGCGTAGGGCCATTCGCAGACTTGTTGACCTGGATCGGAGGTCGTTTTTTCTTGGGTGTCGGTGTCATCCGGCTGATGTTCAGACTTCGGGGTTCATTTTCTGGATTCCACATTGGAGCAGCGGCTGATCCTGCTTTTCGCCCTGTTTGTGTTTTTTTTAAAATGAGAAACGTGGGTGAAATAGGGATTGAAACGTAATGACGTCAACCTGGTGTGCGGATAATCGGAGGCATAGTTGTGTATCCTGCACCGCGGATTGGGGGTGTATTGGGCTGGTTATGTGTTCCGTCAGCAGTCTTTTCTAGTGACTTGGCGAGTTTGAAAACGCGTACGATATTCGGCGCTCTCATACGCTGATTTGGTCCAGCACCCCAAACAGAAGCGATTGGATTTGATCTGCCTGAGGCCATTGCTGAGGTGGTTTTTGTGCCTGATGCCGATGGGTTTGGTCGTGGGTTCTGGGTCATAGAGCGTGGTCCACTCGAATTGGAGGGTGGCGCACGGGACGATGATGAGTAAGACGGACCCGTCTGGAGTGGCCGATTAGTCTGCTCGCCCTGGACTGAATTCCTGAAGGAAGATTTTGCTATCCTCCGCGCATATTGCCTCTCATCATCATTGTCTGATTTGTCGTTGTTTCGAAATGAGTTTTGACGGCTGGTGCTCGTGTTCGGATTGTTTAGTACACGAGGGTAGCCTGAGCCACTCCGGGGTTGCTTAGATGATTGGCCTAGTGAATGAACGGGTATGAGCTATCTGGTTACAGGATAAATGTTTAAACATGCCGGGCCTATTCATTCGGAGACCACTCTGAAGCGAAAATGGCTCTCAGAAACTTGGCATCCAAGGGGGCTCGAGGGTAAGAGATGCCATCAAGCCAAGAAGCTGAACAGAGGAAGCACGCGTGAGAACTTTATTCATCAGTGCCAGAGTCAGCATCAATTAGGTATGGGCGAGACACTGAAGAGCATCCAGAACCGAGCTCAACATGTCCTTTTGAGGGTGCAGCGCGAATGAGGGGCCCAGCATGTAACATTGAATTAAAACAGAATAATAAATATTGAGCCAAATATGTTGCTACTGACTACGCTTCTTCAAGTATTCAAGAAATCCCTGAGTTCCGAGTCTTCGAATTCCACAGCATCATAGTCATTCTTGAAAGATGATATATCTGACCCCCCTCCGATTTTCTTTCCTTTTAGTAATTCCCCAACTGGCCAGCATGAATCTAAGTCAACGATCACTACGCGACCGTCCTTGATTCTCAAGGACCACAATATGGGCATTGCTATCGTTCTGCCAAAATGTCATATCCGCCTCTGATCCCAAAATGGCAGCCTATATGAACCAACTTGAGAGAACGGAGGTGTTCCAGACCACTACTGACCTGAGAAATTATATCTTCAATATTTTATGGCTTCTGTCGCGGCGGTATAATTATCTTTGGCATGTTGTTGGAAACATAGGGGGTTGCTCGGTTGCCGTCGGAGGGCAAGTACCTAAAGAAACAGCAGATATGATGTGGAGCATTCTTCATGAGCATCTCACAAATCTTCGCTTTGTGCAGGACACACGTCGCAGTTCGGCGGGATGGAAACACTGGATCGCAATTAACGAGAGCGGGGATAACAAACCTTCTCATCCAATCCCCTTTAGGAGCCTTGGTCAAAGTTGGCAACGGAACAGGCATGTAGTAGCCCAGAGGTATTTGACCAGCCTTTGAAAACAGTCCGTAGTATGATGCGTGACGTTCAAAATAGCCAGATGAAAGCAACCATTCCCCTTTCGCCAAACGAAGGACATGAACGCAAATTGAGGTTCAGGTGAATCGATCCATGCTTCGTCAGCACCAACCAGCTTAGGGGCATCACCTACATAGAAGATAAGGTCAAAATTCACACAGGGAAACAAATGGATCTAGTACCGTTGGCTGTAACTGCCGTGGGTCTGAGCGGCGAGGGCTAGGTAGCTGGTAGTCTGATTTATCCTTTGGACTGGAGATCTAAATTTATGAGCGATCCGTCAAACCCCTGGACAGGGAGATTCCAAACCAGCATGAGAATGGTCCGAATGAAAAATGAATTGCATGTAGAGAGTTCCTCAGCCTAGGATATACAGGGAAGTGTCTGATACATTGCATCCTAAGGATACRAAATAAGTTATATATAGTCTTAAAAAATTCATGAACCGAAAAATCTCCATATCCGGCCTTACACACCCAGCTCTGCATCAATGCAAAAAAAATTGATGTAAGGAAATAGAGAATACACCTGCCCTCAAACACAAGAGCCAAAAATCAGTTATAGGGGGGTGTGGGTTCCGGCGGACTACCGAGCACGGTAGTAAGGAGGTCGCCCAGCACAGAGGTTGCAATATGACCTTCCCCCTTAAGTTTGGACATAAGGCTCTGAGCATCTTCGGGACTCAATGTTCTAGTTTGGGGGGGATCATATGAGGTGTGGCGATCAGGGCCTTTTCCGGGGGTTTTCGGCGAATCAGGTGTGGGCGTGGAGGAAGGAGGGTTCGGTGACGGAGCAGGCTTTGGGGTCAGGATCGGAGCGGGGGTAGTGGAGGTGGAATTTGCGACCTGGGTGGAAGTAGAGGAAGAACTACTGGGCTGATTAGGTGTCGTCAAGGTAATCGTGGTAAAGACAGTGGATCTCTGTTGTGGAGAGATGGAACTGGCGGATCCCGAATTTGGAGTTGCGGTGGGAGTTGCGGTGGAAGATACCGTGGTCGTATTAGGCTTGGAGGAAGGAGGAACTGTGGGTGTTGAGGAAATGGAACTTGAGGTGGTATTGTTGGATTCGGCATTATCAATACCTCCATCGCAATTATTGGGCTCATCCGTGTCCGGGGAATCGACGCTGGAAGATGTGGCGGGCGTATCAGGCTTGTGGGACCCGGAATTGTCAACGTCTTCATCGCAGTCATCGGGGTCTTCTGTGTTACCGGGATTTTGCTCATGAGAAGTGGCGTTGGAAGATGTGGTGGGCGTATCAGGCCTGTGGGCTCCGGAATTGTCAACGCCTTCATCGCAGTCATCGTGATCGTCCTTGTTACCGGGTTCTTGCTTGGGGGGATCTACGTTGGAGGATGTGGTGGGCGCGTCAGGCTTGTGAGACCCCGAGTTGTCGGTATCTTCATCGCAGTCATCGGGCTCATCCGCGTTACCGGGTTTCTGCTCGGGAGGATCGACGTTGGAAGATGTGGAGGGCTCATCAGGCTTATGAGACTCAGAATTGTCGATGTCTTCATCGCAGTCATCGGGTTCATCCGCGTTACTGGGAGGTTCCTCGGGAGGGTCAGCGCCGAATATTCCTCCTGTGCCTCCACACGACTCAATGAGGCTCTGCGCAGTCTTTTCGCTTGTGCACTCAACGGTCTATTAAGGGGAGGGAGAAGAGAAGGGTTGAGGAGCGTTTTGTCATCAARCTACAAACAGTACCCACCGTTCCATCCCTYGACGCGAGGGGTAGAGCAAAGCAAGATTGCGACTTTGGGCAYTTGYCCCCAGACGTATCCCACTTAGTGCCCTCACATTTAACAATAACATTATCGATACACGCAAATCCGTCGTCTATCAGCAGAAGTAAATAGCCAGATCGGGGCGTTGGGTGATGTGAAGCGCGGCCAGCTACCTACCGTCGCAAGGATCTGAGGCTTTCAAGGTCCTAAATTGTCTATTGTATGCTTGAGCATCTTGGGCATTGTTCGGGAAGTCTCTACAATCCGGTGGTGCAGGCGCGGCATGAATGGCGGTAAAAWAGCCCAGAAGAGAGAAGAGCAGCAGATTGACCATCGTTTCTAATGGCTAGAAGTTGACGTGCCAGCCGTAGAATAAGCACCTGGCTTTGGAAGTGAAAGGRAAGCAAAGAAAATGGAGTGGAGGGAACCCAAGGCAAAACAAGTCGATGAGAGCGCGGGCATGGCTTTATACTATTGTTCTTGTCGAACAAAAAGAAACATCTCCATTGTTTTCTTTCTTTTCTGCCCCAAATGGGGATGGATGCTGATGCCGGCCGGCGTGTGAACGGGTRTTTCCGAGCCGACAGCCCCTCCCCTCAGTCACTGCAACCCATCGCTCGTCGCCGTCCAACACATCCGCCTCTCGACCAAGCAAAGACATAATGGTGAGCATTCTCATCGTTCTCCGCTCWGYTTCTGCRYCTATGCCGAGWCTTGTGCCTTTTGTACCGCATTTGAGTCGGATGCGCGGGCGRRAGTCTGGATGTCGATTGATAGCATATRCTGATCCTACGTGCTACTGYAGACCAAGAAAAGAAGAAATGGCGGTCGCAACAAGAAGGGTCGCGGCCACGTTAAATTTGTYCGCTGCTCCAACTGCTCTCGCTGTGTTGCGAAGGACAAGGCTATCAAGCGCTTCACGGTGAGGAACATGGTGGAGAGTGCTGCTGTTAGGGATATCAATGAAGCCAGCGTTTATCCTGGTGAGCKATWCTGCTCCTTTTTCTCCTGTAAGCTGGCCTCTCAAAATCAATCCCTCTCTCAGAATATGTGGTCCCCAAATTGTATATCAAAATCGCGTACTGCGTCTCATGTGCTATTCACTCGCATGGTAAGAGGGATTATTACCAACTTGGTAGGGGTCGATTAAAACTTATTATCAGTTGTCCGTGTCCGCTCTCGCGAGGGACGTCGTAACCGTGCCCCCCCTCCACGTGTCCGATGGAAAGATGGCAAGAAGGTGAACCCTGCGGTCGCTGCTGCCGAGGATGCRAAAGCCGCCGCTGCAGCAAAGGTATAGGTCGTAACGCTTCGTACCCAAAACTTGTACCATCTCTCTTTGCATTGCATCGGTCGCTTCCACTTTGATTGGCATTYGGCCGGCTGAGACCATATGATTGAGGATAGGCCCTGCTCAGTGCATGATGTCCAAGCTCAACACGGCAGGGCATTAATCACATTAATGGTACATGCAGAATGTAACAGGGAAGAGAGTTCAGAAAACAAGGGCCGATAACAGTGAATGAGCGGGAAGGAGTATAGAAAGCGAGAAAAAAAACAAATAAATGAGAGAAATGGATGGTATGAGCTGGGGTGGTAACTAGCCCCTTCACTATTACAGACCTAATCTTCTTCTTCGACGACATCCTTACTCTTCTTGGCCTTGGAAACAGGTTTGACCTTCTTGGATGGTGGTTTGGCTGAGGCTTTGGATGTTGGRGCGCGCTGTGGTCCGAATTAAAAACMGTACTAGAGACRAGAACCGAAACACACCTTGCGCTTCTTACCACTGTCTTCCTCGCTATCGTGCTTCGTTGCATCCTCCATATCTGCATCTTCATTCTGTGATTGATGAGCACATGAGACGAGAAACCCGRACAGCAGTGAGCACTTACAGCCTTAGGAGCGGAAGTTGATGCCTTCTTGGAAGTAGGTTTTGGCTTTTTATCTGCATCAGCAGCTTTCTTAGCGGGRGCCTTCTTCTTAGGCTTCTCCTCCTCAGATACTATGTCATATTCGTCATCATTAATCTCATCAAGCTCCTTGGAGAAGTCTTCTGCAGATTCATCTTCCTCTACAACCTAAAGCATAACAACTCCGTCAGARGGTGATCTGACTCGTTGCTGAAAGGCATACCTTCTTCTTGGGACCGCGYTTCTTGGGAGCAGCCTTCTCCTTGTCTTTGGGCTCGGCAGCTTTCTTTGCAGGRGCGCGTTTCGGCTTGTCTCCCGCATCTTGCGCGTCCGCCTTCTAGTGGCATATATTAGCCAGTGCTGGGGCAAGCAGCAAGGGGAGACATACCTTAGCACGGGGTTTGGTGGCTTTCTTAGGCTTTTCAGCCTCTTCACCAGCTTCCTCCTCTACCTTCTACAAGGAAACGTTTCTGAGAGGGGGGATGGGACCAGTTGAGTAGTTATACACACCTTCTTGGTTGCTCTGGCCTTCTTGGGTTTCTCTTCAGGAGCTTCATCCTCACCGTCTTCATCATCTTCATCTTTCGGTGCGGCTTTCTTGGCGGCAGCCTTTTTCTTGGGCTTTTCCTCAGCCGTTTCTCCACCGTCGTCGTCCTTTTTCTTGGACGCCCTCTTTTTCTTGGGTTTCTCATCAGTTTCTTCTCCCTCTGGCTTCTTGGCGGTGCTAGGGATATCCTCATCCGCGACATGGCCATCTTGCCATGCCTTGATCACCTTGGCCTGGTCGGCCTCATTCAGCGTCTCGTAGCCGTCGAGCTCGCTGGGTTCGCTCAAGTTTTTCTTGACGTTCTCAATGATCTTGGGAGTGACGCAGCCCCAATGTCTCCATGAACTGTTGAGAATGAAATGATACATTAAGTTAGCGATCAAGCGGGGAGACGTGACGGTTGAAAGCGCGTGAGATCTCAGCGTACAAGTTTTGGGCGCCGCGGAACTCGATCATGGTGCCAAAACGGAGGTCGCCCTTGTCAATGGCGGTACCTGGGAGGGAAGAGTCATTAGGAATTGAAGGAGAGGGGGCAAGTCCAATATTGGAACTAGGGTTACGAACCTGTACATGGCTTTGGGCCTGTTATAACGAACATAAACGAACCAACATCAGTTGGATAAACAATCAACAACGGGATCCGCGGTTTGGGGCACAGAAAAACAGGCTGACCTTTGCATTTTGAACGATTGGAAGAGGCATATTCGAGACGGTATCCTGTGGGTTTTTCAGCCATTGTGGAGGAGGAGGGGGAGGGAGGGAGGGAGGAAAAGAAGGATGGGTTGGGATTTGACGCGACTGACCCAAGTTGAAGTTTGGCTTGCATAAACCATTGAAAGTCCGCTGGCCTACGCATGGGCCACTTCAGCCTCTTCGACCGCCCCTACTCGTCCACCCAGCCTTCCCCTCGAGGCTGTGTCCCGTCCATCTGATGCATGYGTCGTCTAGATACCCCCCGTTATTTTCTGCTAATATTCCCTCCCTCGGTTCTGCCCCAGCGTTTCCCGTTTGTTTGTTGCTGGGGACATGTAAGGGTAGGGCTGCCGGGGTTTAGCCGTCAGTTCCCCCACTTTGATCTCTTTGGTCACATCAAGACCATGTCTCTTACATCCCTCTGTAATAGAATAAAAACATTTTGCGGATCAGTCGCCAAAAGCCAAGCAACGACTCAGCGGTCA
Organism: Lepiota subincarnata; assembly: GCA_023014305.1. Lineage (NCBI taxonomy): Eukaryota > Fungi > Basidiomycota > Agaricomycetes > Agaricales > Agaricaceae > Lepiota > Lepiota subincarnata. The sequence goes on from JAECYV010000036.1 coordinate 22,314, forward strand.
TTTTTCAAGACCCTGTGCGTCACTAACTGAGGTTATCACAAACTCTAGATTACTCCGTTCCGCCCCCCATGTTCACAAACTAAAGGTACCGTCACCTTGACTGCTGTTGAATTTTTCTGATCGCAGTTCAGCTGATTCGGCCAAGACAGCGGCGTCCCCATCTAAATGACCACATCCATGCTCATAAAATAAGCATAGCTCTCATCCGAATGCTGTTGGGCCGTGCGACGTCGGTGTATGCCGCCGAGCCCTGTCGTGTGAACGAGGGGTTGTCATAAAGGTGTGTGGCAGTTTTTGCGTAATCGACACCGCTTGAAGGCCCCCCCGCCCAAATAGCCAACACTAATACGCCTCTCTCAGGATTCTGTCCTGGTCACGAGAGCCAATACAAGTGGGGAGCGTGACGCGATCCGGTTCACCGCCCTTTGGCTTCGGGTCGGATTTAATRAGGCCCGTGACCCCAAATGAGGTCGGGAAGGGCYTGAGCCTTGCGCAGTTTCTCTCGATTACGAAGAAGCTACGCACGCAAAAATAGCTGAGCGCCATTCCCTACAGCAACATGGAGACCACCATAAGAGCAAGTCGATTTGGATGCCCAACTCTTGTCCTCTACCCGGCGTAAGATGACCACTTCTCCCCATCGCGAACCCCCTTGGGACCTGGCTCCAGATCGGCAGCAACAGCAGCCCATGTTTGAGAGGAACACCTGGAGAGGCGGGCCCCGTCCGCCTCTAGCCGGGACGCATCAACGTGGTCCGACTCGGGACGATCTGGACGTCGTGTTGCACCCGTAGGTCTCTCTCCTTTGCGAATCACCTTTGACCACCTTTGTGACGATAATGCTCGAACAGTGATCGCACCCCACATGTCATAGATAGGGCTTCACGTCGCTGGGCCCTTGATCCAGAGACAGAGCAAAGATGGAGGCGCCTACTCCAACACCATAGACCCAGCTTGCCACGCCCTGATCCTGTTCCCTGGCCTTCCTCTGCCGTCGACTCGCGGGTCTCATTTTTTGGGCCTCGCGAGCCCCGTCGAACGCCCAGATCAAGGAATAGCCCGTTGACCCCCCACACTCCTTTCACCCCCTTCASCCCCGACACCCCAGATACCCCAGAACTGGAAACTCCCCATAATTTAGTTCCAGATCTTCATGAACCAAACAGGAAACGTGCACAGGCCCATTCCCAACATTCTTCCTTCTCCGCGTTGGAACATCAGATTACGCCCTTCCCTTTGTGGGAATATCATACTGCTTCTTCCCCTTCACGGGAGCACGATGGGAATTCAAGAATCTCTAGACCGGACATACATACGTTGGGCACTGCCCCTCTCTCTTATGCCTCATCACTGCCATCGCGGTCTTCCCTCCTGCCATCGCCTACAGAGACGACACCCCAACGACGATGGCGGGTCGTTAACGCCACAGCCCAGGATGTGGAGTCGACCTCGGACTCATTTTTGACGTCATTCAGTCCATCGAGCCCGACGCCATCCAATTTCTCCTCACCGCCGATCCACAAAAGGTCATCCCGCCCCCAGTTATCCATTAATACAAGCCTCGAAACGTCTCCCAGTCTAAGGACTAGTAATGATGGACGTTTCCCAAGTAAGCCCCCAATTCCCTATCCTTTTTTTAGCATTTATTGACAAGGTTCAGCGGCAGGTGTTCCACCGCGATCTGCCGTCACCCAAAGCTCGATTACAGTTTCCTCATATGCCTCTTCTGGCAATAATCGGAATAACCGATTCTCAATAGAACCGCCTTCCCCTCTTTCATACAGCTCTGTCACTTTAGACCGCCCATTTCGGGGCATCCCTCGGGCTCCAACTCTTCTCTATGACATGGGCACGCGGCACCCTTTCACACTCACGGATTCCTCGTAAGGTTCTTTCCCAGCCCACTGTTCTCCCTGAGTTTAACATGTTGGAACCCCCCAGAGATATTGTTCTTCAACTAATCACCAAGCTCGCGACGGATGTCCTCCAGGACAAGTTCAAGTACAGAGCCCTTCTATCATACAGGGGAGACGAGGCTCAATTGACCCTGGACACCTTGCAGCTTGTCAGTGATGGTTTCAACTGGCTCCCTTTCTAGTCCTGATCTCCTAGCAAATTGCTTCAGCTCCTAGATTCCCCTTTACTGAGCGGACAGAACAGGACCGCGATACTCAAGGCTTTGACTCGTCTTTCAACGAAATCAGGCCTCTACCCTCACTGTTTCAAACTGAGTGACGTCAAGACGCTCGGGAGTGAGGCAATCGACGAGGGGCGATATGGGGATGTTTGGAAGGCCATCTCACACGACCAGGTCGTTTGCCTCAAGGTCTTACGGAGGTATCAGCGGATGCCAACACAGCCATTGCTCAAGGCCAGTACCCACTCATCGTAACGCAAAATACCCGTCCAGCTCACTCTTGGGATTTAGATGCTCTCGAACGAGGCCTTGTTGTGGGGTCAACTATCCCATCCAAACATCTTGCCCTTCTACGGGATTCATTTTGGTGAAGTGAGGAGAATCCGGTTTGGGTTGGTTTCTCCCTGGATGGACAATGGGAATGTTGTCAACTACTTGAAGGCGAACCCTCATGTTACCCGCACTCCTCTGGTAGGTTTTCATGCACATCACCCTTTTTGTTTGCGACCCCTCTCATTTGCTAAATGTGTAGATCCATGACGTCGCCTGTGGACTGAAATACCTTCACGGTCTTGACATTGTGCACGGTGACATCAAAGGCGTACGTTCTTTTTCTCCTCCATWTTTCCCCTTTTGCATCTACTTATCCCCGAATATAGACGAATATCCTTGTAACATCTGATGGACGTGCCTGCCTCGCCGACTTTGGCCTCTCCACTCTTCTTGGTGATAACATCCTCATTTGGTCCTCCGAAAAATCCCTCCCTGGATCCGGTGGCGGCACGACCCGATGGAAGGCCCCCGAGCTCTTCCTCCAAGAGTCCCTCGACGCAGAAAGTATCCCAACTCCCTCTACGGACGTCTATTCATTCGCTTGTGCGGCGTATGAGATTCTGACGGATAAAATACCATTCTATGAGGTTAGAGGAGACGCGGCCGTTACGTTGAAGCTCTTTCGAACCCGCGCGAAACCCAGCCGACCTTCTGCGGATACGGATATGGCGGGAAAGGGGTTTGAAGAGCTCACTGACGAGTTGTGGGGACTTTTAGAGGATTGTTGGAGTCATGAGCCAGATGAGAGGCCGCGTTTGGATGAGGTGCTTGAGAGGTTGGAAATGACGATGAAGTCTGAGGAGCTCARACGGATGAGGATTGGAGATTTGGATTCGAATATTGCGAGGCTGTCGTCCTCCAGCTTCCGCAAATCAGCTACACCATATAATAAACCTTCTAATTCTGATCTGCTTAAGGTGTTGTCTATGGTATGTKTCTGGACTTGCTCAGGATATTGGCTGGGTCTGACYGGGTGCTTCAGATYTCTGCGAAACCCCCGACTTGGGAGGTGTGAGGTTCGTTTTGTTAGGACGGACCTCCTTTCTCCGTGGACGCGATTGTTTATCTTTTCGTTCCCTATCCCCCCACCACTCGCTTATCATTTCGTTCTTTGCAACCTCTTCGATTCGGTGGCTTTTCTTTTTTTTTTTTTCCTTTTTTTTTCATGTCTAAACGATACCAACTTCGAATTCGTCCTTCGCACCAACTAGTTTTTTTTTTCTTTCTTCTGTTGGGTGTTTGCTAATTTTTCCGACATTTTGCACAAACTTGAAAGAACACTGAATAAGTGTAGTCGAACAGCTTTTCTGATACGTCATTCTTATCTTTAGGAGCATTCAGCTAATGTAATTAATGATAATCGGAAGGACGCCCCTCACTAGCAACAGACAAGTGTCCCCGACAGCATGAGCTTCACAAGAGATCCCGAGACCAAGAAAGGGAAAAAGAAGCCCCACTTCAAAACCGCTGAATGGAACGATTTGTACGTGAGTAATACGCCTTGGCAGTGGCGCAAGAGAACGCGCATGTGAAATTCGATTTGGCGATAAAAGGAATGCATGTTCAGCGCTCAGCCAACTCTTCTCTTAGCATGTGCTGCACCCACGTGGCGGCGCCATTCCGTAACTTGGTATTCCCCCCACTCCTTTGTTGGAACCCATTTCTTGGAGTCACATYGAGGACCCTTCAGGTCCGACAAAGCTGTTTGGTTGTCTGTTTTTCTCGGCACGCTCTATCTGCAAAGGCTATTCGGAATTTTTTTATGTAAAGCTATTTCAAATCTCAATCTCCCCCTCCTACTTGGCTTTGTTGGTTTCGGTGTTCCCTGGTCATTTTGAGTCGCGCTGCGAACCAAAAATCTTTGCCTGGCACTCAAACAGTGGCATGCCAGTGAGAGACGAGAAGGCTGGTGGTGAGAGAGTCCCATGACAAGTTTTTTTTTGGTTTTTTTTTTTTTTGATTTCGGTCCCTAAACCCCACCTGTCATGGATGCTGTTAAGATATTCAAGCGACACTTTCCCCTTTTTGGAAACTCTCCCTTTGCTTGCATGCGACCTGCCAACCGGAATGATGTAACCCGAATGATGAGTTGCTCGGCACTGGCTATGTCAACACCTTTTTTTGCTTTTGATTTCAAAAAATGTATTTTCTAGGGTTATCTTGATTTCTGCTGGTGGACTATGACATCTCCCCCGGATTTGCAAACGGTGTAAACATTCACCCGGTCACCCCTAAAATGCCCCAAAAAATGCTCAGCTTGAGATGTCACCGCCGCCCCCTCCCCTTCCCCCCGACCTGTTACCTCATCCGGCTATCCAAACCTATGTAGTACGTACGCTTCATGCCCCGCCCCGGGTGTGAAGGGCCTCAAAGGAAAGCTGTATAAATGCGTAGTACTAGATGTAATGCATCCTAACACTGCGGATGGGGAGATGGCGGGGACAAGCCCCAAGATGGACCAAGGGCCAATGGCTTCGCGAGTACGTATCGCCTTGCAATAGAACGARTTACTCATAGATATAACTGGCTTCAGAAAGCAGCGCCCCGAAAATTGGCTTTTTTCCTGATAACGAGTAATGCTTTTCGCTGTATCTCAGACCTGGGATCGTCCATCGAACCCGCACACGACTTCCTAGGCCCCCCATAAATGGGCCTCTGAAACCCCTAACACCTTTGTGAGTGACGGGTAAAGCTGTAATATATCGGTGAACCGATGACTCCGGGATGTAACCCTTGTTTGTAGTTTCTCGCGGGGAGGGAGGAGTGGGGGGTGGGTTCTAGTGTGTTGTTGTGGCCCCATCGGATAACGGCATGAATGACGAAAAGGATAACCAAGGGTTACCGTATATCTACATATGTGTATCGCAAATGTCTCATTTTAGATATGCTCAGGCGCGACTTGTTCATTACGTTTATATCAAATTTRCAAAGTTGAAGCCCATCACCACGTTGTGACCACGAAAAAGGGAAAAAAAAAAAGGCGAGTCGGCGTCCTGGGTTTTGTTAGTCATTGGAGACGATCTCTCCTCGCGCTGACTTGACTTAAATGGTGAAAAAAAAAAAAGTAGCAACGGCGGAGATGGGATTAAAGCAGACGATGCAGAATTATGGATGCTATACGGTGTGATTAAGGTTTGGTACAGTAAGGTTGAACGGYAGTCCTTCAAGAACGACGACAATCGCAATATATCAGATGCCACAGACAGCATGACCGAAACCATCGATCAAGGATGTCTATAGAAASGCTATTATTGCCAGAACCCCATTAGTATGTTTTGTCTTTTTTTTTCGCGCAGGGTCAACCTAACGCAGGGAAAAAAATGACTAACCTGCGGTGTTGCACAAACGTTCAAGTATATATATCAAAACCAGGGACACGGAGTCGAGTGATACCATCTTTAATTTTCTCCTTGATTGCCCGGATATGTTTAACAAACGACTTGCAGACAGAACAAAGCTAGCGGTTTATCAGCTGATCAGAACAATACCCMAGTGTGTGGCGTGTTTTTGGATCCGGAGCTGACCTTGTGGGCCCATAAGTATTGGCCTTGATCTCCTTCGTTYCCATGTATCAACTGCGCAGAAAGCTGATGAATTTGATGAAATCGATAAGAGCGATACAAAAAGGGCAGAAAACGGAGTGCTCACCGCAGCATGAAGAGCYATAGGATAAGGGTATCGGGGCACGATAGCAAAGGGCCAAGCTTCTGATTCGTTGGTTCTTATCCGACGCGATGGATGTGGAGCGTGAAGAGGTAAGGGAAGGCTGAACCGCTGGTCCGAGAATGTTGACATGGGAGGCCGGGTGGGTTCAACCCTGGGCAGTCCAAACAAGGGCGGGAGGTCAATATGGACGGGGGGCATGGAGTAAGGTATGTCAAGCGGTGAAAAAAGAGCGTAAGGTATTCTTGCAACGTCTGGTTTATTAAAGGGAGGAGAAAAGAGAGTAGATGGTTGGGGTAGGGGGAAAGGAAGAAACGCGATTAAACAGCGGGGAACCAATTCACTCCGTTTAAGTCTGGGCGCTCCATCCCTGCACGTCTAATTTCCGGACTCCGAACTTGTGTATTGTGTATTGCGGGAGCTTCCGCACGTGTGCAAGTCTTGTCTCTCGCATTCGGCGCATRAAAGTTTCGTGGACATCCGCAAGAGCAACGGCTAGTTCAGGGTTCCATCACGCTGATTGAAGCAAAGGTATGGTTCTAGTCGTTGGATGGGTTCTCGCGCCAAACTTCTTGTCAGGTGAGGCCCGTTGCCACCTGCTGGATAGTGCGACGATCGACAGTCAACCGGCTCCGGTCTCCGCCAAAATAGGACTGGCCAGAAGTCTGAGGAAGGAAGGTACTCGTTTTTTTCTTAGCGCATTGACGCTCAACGTCGCGTGTCCTGATTCCTCTGACTTTGTTCTCTCCTCGCCCGATGGGAAAACTGAACAGGCCTCGCGCTCCCCTGGGGAGGTATTGTAGCAACTGCAGTGGTAGCAAGTAGTCAGATGGGCGAAAGGTGGTGACGAAGGAGACCCCAAGTCAAGGTATTTCGGATGTTTCAGAGGTTTGCCAAAATTGACAGCTAAAGGATCTTGTCAACGGTGATGATTTTAGGACGGTTTCCAGCAACTTCGGAGAATGCCCAGGTCGTGGATTAGATTTGCTCCCCGGAATGGCCAGCCGTCGAGCTTGAGGAAGACATCCTACACTTGCCTACTACTCAGGCTTTTCCAGAACACGAACCGCCACGCGCTACGCTATCCGCTGCCCTAACAAGTCAAACGCAAACGCATCCATGGTTGCATGGACGAAGGATGAACGCTCTGCTATGGATGCCGCTGTCTATGCGCCTCTGGCCACGATGCATGACTACACACGAAAGGAAGACCTCGTATCGCTGGTCACTTGTCGGAACAGCCCTCCTCCGACGTATCCTTGTTTTACTTCTATATTGCAGGTGGGAGAAGCCCAAAAAATTCACTCTAGTGCTTGGAGGATTGCTGTTGTACGCAGGCGGACCACTTTGAACCAAAAAAAATTGATAGGCGAACATCCAGCAGGTTGTCTCGCTTGAAATAGCCCGCGCCTGTCAACCTGGACCGAATCAAGCGATCTATCATCCTGCCACGTCCCATAATACGGAACACCCAAGCCGTTGTCGCCCTTTGCAACCCTCGTCGTATAGGATGTTCTCGGAATCCAGAGCCCCCCCTATATCGGTGACAAGGCGTCACACACGTAAAGCGCCAAAATGATGTCAGTAGGGCGCCCRGTCCCACTAGCCGAACCATAGAAAAAAAAAGAGGCTGATTATCCTGAGGTGAAGATGGGTGCACATGCCTGGTCATCGCCCGAGATCCGATGGCCAATATCGAGACTGAAAATAATCCTTCGAGCACTTGTCGAAGATAAGACTGGACCGTGAACRCGGTATGGAAAATGAGACAGGGGCTCCACGGCTTAGAAGAGTAGAAAAGTTCTGCAGAGTAACAGCGCAAGCCGTTATATCCAACGACTGTGGATTATCCAGGAGGTCCAGGCCAAACAAAGTTGCACGAAACTTGGACAAACGTATCCACGCCAAGGCGAAGAACGCGCACCGTTTGCTGGAGGAAGCCCCGTCTAGGTGGTTAAAAGAGCACTGGCAATCCTAGAGCAGAAATTCTAGCCTCTGAACGCGGGAGCTGTCTCCGAAAGCAGGAATGGGCCTGGGGATGGAACTAACTCCCGAAAACAAGACTTGGAGCCTATGTGTGTGCGCGCGCGCGAGGGTGAGGARAGAAACACGATGAACCAAGGAAGTCCTGCATACTAGTATCTGAGCCATATGCCTCTCCTGCCCCTCCTGCCTCTCCTGAAACGATGAGCCGCGGTTTCGCTCGCTTTTTGTTGAGCGAATCCCGTTTACAGGCAAGAGCACCTTGTAGAATATGGCGAAGTATGGGGGAAGTCGCGATGTTCATGGTTTTCCGTGATTAAATTTAGGTGGTGGTTGCTGTGCGACACGCCGCCTATTGAAGGCGAGTGTGGTATGCGACCTTGTTGACGAGAAAAAAATAATTTGAAAGCCAAGGGGTGGATGGTTGTGGTGTTTTGTGGGTGAGCGAAGAGCGGAACAATCCCAAAACAGCACTCGCCCCCCCACARCCCCCACCTGCGCTTTGACACGAAGCCTTTCTGGCCTCTCCTGGTTTCTTTTGCTCTCTTACTGCTTGCCATTCTACTCTCATCTACGCCATGCAGCTCTGTAGCCCATCTTCGGAATTCATACCCAAACCGTCACATCTCTCCATAAAATCGGACGCATCGGCACATCGTACTCTCTTTCAATACCCCCCAAGACGCCGCATGGGYCTATATATTCTGCCGCAGAGTGGTGACTGACAACTACTCGCTCAGGCCCTAGTTCCGAATTCTCCAAGTCCAAGTCGGCAGATGAAGAAAAACATCACCCGTCGGCGGGACCACAAACACAACGCACCCTGGTGGCAAGGTTCCCCTCCCCCCGCGCTTTGTTTGCGAGGCTCAYGACCGGTGATCTCCACGCTTCTCTGATTGGTGGTAACCCTGTTTTTCCCCCTAGAACCACCTACACAAAAATGGCCTTCTTAACGGCCCCCATTTTTTTTGTTTCGACTTTTTAGCGTACCATGGGAGTTGCCGTAAATTACCATCGTTTGGCGGCTCATTGTGTCTACCCCACCCCTGTCTCGTACAACCTCCCCACCAATCATGAGAGCACAGCGCGAGGACCCCCCAAGCCAAGAAAAAGTCTCAAAGGATCAATGTAAAAAACCCCTTGACTTTATTCATTCCTCCGCGAGTAAGTCAGTATAGGCCCATTAACCCATTCTGTGCTTCTATAACATCTACATATCGAGTTCCCAAGTTGTTCGATTACTCAACTATGCAAGAGTGTGTTTTATCTGTGTGCTCGTTCCCTTGTACGAAAACTGGGTCTCTCGCTTTCAGCCGCCGCTAGTATCCTTGGGAAACCCACCACGGCTGGACCCAGTAAAACCCCAAGTAACCAGGCCATAGACACGACCCTATCCAAAGTGTGTCAATCAAACCGTTAAGACGCGGAGAGAATCGTCTGGGACTCGTAATTGATCGGTGTACATACTGTAGTCGATTCCTCACACCTATCTATTTTTGGATAACGGCGTTAAAGGTTTGAATACTACGGGTTGCCGTCAACATCGACGGAGCAAAAATCCTACGTATACCTGATTCTGCTTCTTTTGATTGAGTGGAGGAGTGTCGCTCTCTTATAGTCCGTCAAACCTGGGTCTAAATCAGCTGGGTCTCCATTACCCCTACTCAATAATACGCTACAAAAAACCGTAAGAAAACGACTCTAAACAATGCCAACAAGATACAAGAATAAATAAGCGAAAGCAGTACAACAAAGTAATAGATATCGGGTAACTCAAGGGTCCAAAAATTTCTCAGTCGTCATTCACAGCCTTCTTCAGAGTATCCTGCCAATCCACTCCCAATTTAGTCAACGTCTTGCTCTTCGCTAAATCCCCAAGTTCAAAAGAATGGTCAAATTTTAGAGAAAAAAAGAAACCACATACCAAATATTGACAACACCTCCTTCAACAAATCTCTCTTCATCACGCCAGCAACAGTCGGTGACCACCCATCATCTCGCCCAGGACGCCTGAAACCAAACAGGTCAAAACTTCCCCCACTCAAACATCTCAGCCAAACTCAACATACCAATAAACTGGCCCAAACAACTCCCTAATCAACTCCTCCGCCTTCCATCTAAAACCTTCATCTGCAAGCCTCCTCGCATATGCCAACAAAGCCTGCTTATACTCAGCCGGACTATCCAACATCTTGGCCGCATACATCCTCGTCTCCAAATGTCCCAAAGTAAGTGCCTCCGCCCACCATCCCGGGCGCCCACCGCCATCYCCCATACTCGAYTCCCCAGTCGGAGTATTGTTACAATAACCTTCAACATACGCGACGAGTCCCCTATTGCTCATCCCACCYGTAGCAACCGCCGCGGACCKTTGTCTCTGCCATGAGTCTGAGCCTTCAGCCCACCATCGATCAGCGAGTTTGGTGAAACAATTGAGGGAGATGTCATATGTRTACACAACCCCGTTCGAGCAGCTAAGCATCGGGACGCCGTTAGATCTGGTTGATACCCCTGTAAGGGTGGTGTTGGGATTGGAAAGTATGGGTCGGAGRGATAAGGAGGTAAAGTTAGCTGCCTGCTTTTTCACGTCCCTGTGCAGAATTAGATCAATAGATCGCTGGCTTCGGGAAGCTTACCATGAGTAAAGCTGGCCGGCCGATGTTACAATCATCAAGCAGTGCTTGTGAGCGTCCATATAAGCCGCTGGCGAGCCCAAATTCATTGTCGGCAATAATCTAGTCGAGGAAYAGATGAAGRCAATATCGAAAGTATTACAAATCRTACTCACCTCCGCCCGTTTGGCGAATAAACATTCACATTGCCATCWTGCATACCAACCGCACAGAATATTGTCGTAGCCTTCGCTAGCAAWAYAGGAGAAGCCACGTAGTCYAACCACTGCGTTTCTTTGGCGCTGGCATACGTAACTCTTGTAGGTGCTATAATGCAATTAGTGTTATGATTGCAGGGTAGATAATGAAAGGATTCTCACCACCRTCTTCATAATTCCAAACTTCCAGGATATCGCCTATGGCACCCTCCACCTCGGAACTGAGATAGGTCATAGTCGGAGGTACAGCTAACCCCACATCCAGCTGGTCATCTTGCGCACTCCTGTTGCCACCAGTGCTTCCGATGATCTCTTTGACCACACCGACACCCCTGTGAAYATTTCCGCCCAAATTCCGGGTCAACATTCCTTTGCCTTCATCACTACCGCTCCTCGCCTTTCTCTTCTGTATTTGGGGCGGTGTAGTGTCCAGCGCACTTATCGGTACAGGATCCATGTCTGTGTCCATATCCCAGTCTCCACGAGTATGGGMACTCTCRAAYGGTTGCTCAGGCGGCTCAGGGAAGGTGGACGTGGGAAGAAGTCGCGAAGGGGGCGGGCGCTGATTAAGATCCTGGACAGGAATAAACTGTGCTCGCTTCGGTAGCGGTGGGCTGGTSGTAGATCCGAGACCATTAGTATGCGCAGATGGAACTGAGGCAGAAGGAATGGAGGAGAGRTTGATGCGTTTCTTGTTCTTGTTGTTCTTTTTAGCTACAAGGACATTGATYTTTTCTTCGCCTCCATTGTCATCGAAGTAATTCTGAGGTGCTGGCGTTTGTTCATGCATAAGAGCCGARATATGAGAGTAACCCTCAGGCACAGGGGGGGTTTTGAAACCAAAYTTGGCAAGGTATTGCTCCTGGACAGAGTGSGGGGCAATTCCTTCGAGCTCTTCGGGATCGAAGTTGAAGACACCAATTGTGCCATCGGAGGATGCGGCGTATAATGTGAGTCCATCCCAAGACCTGCAAATCATTAAGTTTGATGACGACGAGACTCTGAGTAGACCGCACCAGCTAAGATCCATTATCTGGCGGTCAAACACCTCTTTTGCTACTATAAGCGGGCGTGCAGACTTGGTCTGCCATATCGAGACCGATCGATCATCTGCACCGAGGGCGACCACGGAGCATATATTCGAAGTGGCAACGGGTGCGGTTGGGTTTCGAAGAAATATATGCGGATTATAGGACTATGTTTGYCTGGTCACCAACGCACRACATATGARTCAAACAGAACCTACAGCAACTTCAATAGTRTTTTCATGCCCCACAAGACTGATATCCGARGTCCAAGTGTTACGAGTGATGACTGCRGCGATGAATACAAAGCCTTTGTTATTGGTGGCGTTCGAAGCTGTTATGTGTGCGCCATCTGGCGACCAACTGCAAAARCRGTTRAKGYTTGAGAARAATGTGYAAAGGTCRTGCTCACCTAAGSCGTCTGAAGAATGTGCTACCGGGAGAGTCTTCAAAGGGCTTCCGCACYTCGGCTTCAAGGCCCCAGTCAGTCGTCCGCCAGATCTTGACGGACCTATCGTCGGACTGAGTCGCGAGGAACTCTCCAACGGGATCCCAGCACACACCCTTGACAAACCCCTGGTGCTGGTCAATCTTGTGTAAGCGCTCTGGTGGGGAGATCTGTGAGGCGGGGATCTAGTGTAGCAATATTGGCCTGTACCTAAAGTGTAGCCACACCAGATGATAACAGCAGAATCTAGTCCAACAGAAGCAAGATGCCTGTCTCCAGGAGACCATGCAACATCAGTTACATCTAGTAGAGGTGTAGTTGTCTGAGCATCAATCAGATTCTGGCAATGTTGAGTACGAACCACTCTCATGTCCAGGCAACCGCTTAAGAGGCTTCCAGCCCTCTACATTTATTTCATCAGAGCCCCAGACTTTACCCCGTGCAGTTCTAGGATGGAGACACATTTAAAATCCAGCAGAACAACAGAGGAAACAGCACACACGGGTCGAGGTCCCAAATCATGACAATCTCATCATCGCTTCCGCTGGCTAGCCAGCGCCCAGAGTGTGCCCAACGCACAGTAAGGACGGGGCCTGTGTGCATGGAAAGAGTACACAGCGATTTTGGTGGCTTTCCAGATGCCTCCGAGGCGGGGTTGAGGATAGGCTTTGTGCTCCAGATGCGRACCTTCGCGTCGAGACCGCCTGTTGCGATGCGAGAGCCATCTGGATGTACGTGAACGGAGAAGATGGAGAGGCGCTTTGGATTTGCGTCTGTCTTTGCAGAGTCTTTATGGATCACCCATGCTGGCTTGGTGAAGTGCATCGTTGGCGCTCTCCTCCCTGACTTGTTCCTTCATGTTTGGTCGAGGCGTGGGAACTAGATACTATATCCGGGCTAACAGAGTCTGCTATCTGGAGCGCGAACTCGAATGATCATCAACAAAGCGGAAGATGCAACTATCAGGCTACCGGCGCATTGCTTCTTCTCAGCGGTGCAAAGGCGCAGCTCTAAGAAACCGATATCATTGGATGTGCTCCTARAAACCATGGGATCAATCACAACAATTGTTTCTGTCCAAGTAGACGACGAACAACATTCCTTCCCATTGTTTTTTAAGGACTGTAGCAACCGTTGACTCGAATCCCACATTCAGAATGTCCGACGACACGCACCCAAGTACTCGTTATTCTGCCCTAGCACCTAATTGCCGCGAACGGGACACATCCATTCATTCAAAACCAGACTTCCCCTTGACCTCCAAACGCACAAYCATTCTTGACYCACACTTCACCAGTCGACAGAAACGCAAAATATACTGGCGTACGATTGCATTCATCRTAYTCGAGTTCATCTTCCTCGTACTCGCCTATTACTGCCTCCTTCACCCAATTCCCCTCCAATCCCATCCTGGCAATGAACTTGCAGTACTGCCCTCACTGAACGTGACCCTGACTGAACTCAAAGCTGGGATTACAGCTTTGTCGGTCGTATGGCACACACTGGCTTGTTTCTGTGTCAAAGACATCATTGCTACCGTATACAGCACCGAATTTATTGCCCAATACCGACGGTTTGGGAGCCTCAAACCTGGAACCTCGGACCGAGTCTCGACGATCACCAGCGGATTTATTGATGATCTGGTGCATTTTTATGGGCCGCGCAGCAACTGCAGGCTTCCGAATTGCTTTCATGGCCATGCTTATTGTTACGGTCATCGGGCCACTGGGCTCAGGTACGATCACAGTTGGAACAATTTCCAAACAAATGGACAGGCAATTATCGGTGGCAAATGTGACAGCAAAAGCAGAGCCACCCGGCATGACCACGATCCAGGACCGTGCCAGCCTTGCCATACGAATGGAAAGGCAGGAAAATACAACGTTTGGATACGAGATGACACCCGAAAACGCTCTCATACCATGGCCGAGTATGGGTACGGAAAAGCTACCTGATCAGACTACTCTCACTTATCAAAGCGACGTCTTGGAATTCCATTACCAATGTTCCTGGGCACCGAACTACTTCGTCTCGATCAAGAAGCACGACAAGAACGGAACAACATTTGATATCTGGATTTACGACACTGGCCCTTCTTCTCAATTCCGCATTGACAGCTCGGTATACCGCTCTGGTACGCCTTCTCATGTCCGGGAGGAATGCATCAKATGTAATTTGCTTGTACAGGGATTGTGCAGTTAGGCACCTCAGGCTTCAACCACACATTTCTATTTATTAACTACATATCTTTCGATACTTATGAGGCCGATTCTCTACTAGGTAATCTGTCCCTTTCTGGAGTCCCAAACGCATTTTCTGCAAACGCTCCCAACGGCTTCCGGATGGATGCTGCTGTTTTGACTTGCGACCCCCAGAGTTCGGTCGTCTCTGCAGAGGTCACTTTGTCGCAAAACTCACTTACGGCGAGGAAGACCGCGGACRAACCCTCGACAGGCAATATTACTCCCAATGCTGCACTCAGACTGGGTTATTATCCACTTCCGGTTGCCCTCGGAATTGAGTCTGGCATTGAGGAGCGTGGAGTGGTATACCCCAACCCACTCATTAAAAGCCTGTTTCTTCAACTTCGGAGGCCCTACAATATCGATGCATTTTGGCTGGAATCAGAGCTAGAACCGTTATCTTTGGACGAAATCAGTAAAAACCTAAATATCTATTCACAATCAGTCGGGAAAGCATACCTCAATGGGGTTACTCCTACTATCAATGGTACCTCTACGATGCAAGTGACAATAGATCAAGTAGCCGAGTAACTTTTCCAGTTGCGGCTCTTGTCTCGAGCCAGCCGTTTCTTATTTATTTTACTCTGGCGGTTGGTTTAACGTTGATACATGTCGCTGGATTACTATGGGCCATACGACACACGGAACTTTGTTTGTTCGACTTGAAATGCCTTGTAGAAATATTAGGCTCAAAGTAGTGCTGTAGGTGTATGTAGGTATACGATCCCCGAGCCCTGTATTTATTGATCTTGCGTACTGCTGAAGTTTAGATATTTAGCGGATAGTTCTAGCGAAATTTTGCAACTCATATTCCTAGCACCACGATTCCCCAGGTGCGCACTCACTTTCCAGGCTACTCTAGTCAATCGTGATGGCCTCAGCGAATGATAGCGTTGAGTCATTTTTCCATCATCGCAATCACGATGAAGGTAGGATCGTCAATCTCCAGGTAACAAAAGAATGGTGTATTTCTCGTGCTCAGCTTCAAATACCTTAACGGTACGACTATAATTTGTCTTTTGAATACATTTCCCCTTAGTCTTACCTTTTGATCAGATGGTTAGAGCTTTTAGGGGACTTTCTGCTGCGTTTGAGTCATTGCTCCTGGGTAATATGGATGTATCGTCCTCTCCCGTTAGTCGCGTAGTCCAGGCTTACGCTTGTACACCACGCTCAACGCTCACCGTTATAACGAGGGGAAAAAAGGGTCAAGATTTTGCATTATACCAAACGCACCCCAGGGGTTTATCAGCTGATCAAGTTGTAGCTCTGAATCTAAGGGCTGGTACCGGCCTTGCTGCGCAGAAGGATCCAATCAAAAGGCACGTCCCATACAAATGGGGTCTTATACGACTGCGTCCTTTGTAAAACAATTATCATCCCTAGATGCTCCGAAAATATACAGGAATAAAGGAGAGACGGAGAGGAGAGGATTTGAAAGGTAGGAATAAAGAAATTGGAGAAATCCAAGCACCGCTTCATCTCACATTACTGATATTGCTCCGCTATGTTCTATCAGACAACTCTGGCACAGCTTTTCGTGTGCTCGAGAGCGCGTCGAGGTCGAGTCAGAAAAGCGGGACTGGGAGACTAGCCGAGGTCAGTGTTTTCCCGTTTAGGCAGTCTCGGATCAGTTAGCTTTGATTCTGTCGTCGGTCATTGTTTCCGAAGAGTAGGCGCGGGTTTCTGTGCGTAACACCGGCTAGCCAGACTCACACTAGGCTTGTTGAGCTTCCCTTGGCGTCCCCGACTAGCTGTGACAGCGAAGTCCCAGGGCAATCTTTTTKCCAGCTCCAATATTACTCGGGGTCTACTTGTGCCTATCTAACAAATAATAGAACCCTTCCATATGTTTGTCAGTAAGCGAAGCAGCTGACCTTCTGATCCTGATCGAACGCTACCAACCCTTTCCCTTCGCACCAACGACGCCTCGTACAAGCTTCTCGATACTTTTTACACCACCTGCTTCTGCCAATGTTTTCCCACAATGGCATCCTTAAGCCACTCTCCTCCCTCAACGAAAGTTCAAATGACCCATTGGCGCAATACAATGATTGGGGCTGTCCCCACACGGCCCTTCCATCACCTACAACCCAGGTGCCTTGCTAAGTGAAAAACTGGTCGTTTTCGACTTGTCGCAGTCTTGGATCCCCCTAACTGTCTCAAAATTTACCCACGTGCCTGCTTCTCTCTGGAGCGAGCTCCCGGCACCACTATATAACCTGGAGAAAGCTTGCTGTCGTCATTTTCTCGTGCTACAAAGCCAAGTTTTTAGTCATCAAACCATCTATCACTCGGTGGCGTCGTCTTTAGACTTGGGTGGCCAGATAAAGAGGTTATAAGCTGTGTAAAGATTTTGCCCTATCCTCATCACCGCCTAACCTCCCAACAATGGGCATTTCCTGTTTACTCGCCTCTCTCCTTACATCTCTTCTTTTGAGCCGCCAAGTGTCTGGCGCCACTCCGCCTCCCAAGAATCAATCTGGAGCTGGGTGGCATTTCGTTCAGAATGGGACGTCGGGAATTCTTGCCCTAGAATCTATCATCGTCTCCGATACGCTTGCTATTTTTTTTGATAGAGCCACAAACGATCCTCTGCAACTCGGGAACCACTCTGCATGGGGGGCTCTTTGGAACATGGAAACGAACACGGCATCGCCTCTGGCCCTCGTCTCAGATACGTTCTGCGCTTCTGGTGGCTTCTTGAGTAATGGTACCATGGTGAGTTTGTGATTTTCCCAGGCAAAAAAATCGTTATGCCCCGTTGTGGGGGACTCATGCGGGGCGGGCGGGGCCTGTTTTTAAAAGGTCAGTGTTGGAGGACACGTCCCTGGAGTGGAATATGCGAAGGATGGCAGAATGGGTTTAAGGATATTTGAACCATGTACCGATCCCAGTGGTGCGAATTGCACGATTCTTGAAGATCAGGAGCACCTCCGTCTGGCTGAGAATAGGTGGTACCCCTCGAGTGCTAGGATATTTGATGGCTCCTTGGTACGCGCCCTTTTTCCTGAACGTGTTTGTTGTCTCTTGAATTTGTTTATCGTCAATGAATAGATGGTGGTCGGCGGAACGCACATTGGCGTATCGTTTTACAATACAGACCCCGTCAATAATATCGAGTTTTTCCCAAAGAAAGACGGTGGTGTTCCGAGGCCGCTCAAAGTTCTCGAACGCAGCGTACCGGTGAACTTGTTCCCTCGGTGAGTTCAACTCGTACCCTTGGATAGAAGTTCCTTCCTTGACTTTCCTCCTCGATTCTGCTTAGAGTATTCGCTCTCCCCGATGGAAAGGCCTTCATAGTAGCAAGCAACCAGACTATCATCTACGACATTGAACGGCACGAAGAAACCATACTTCCAGATATCCCTAATGGCGTGCGCGTAACAAATCCTTTCGATGGCACCGCTACTCTGTTACCTCTCCATCCGCCACACTATATTCCTGARGTCCTGGTCTGTGGAGGAACAAACGCGAGCGATCAGATACCCCAAGCACAACAATCTTCCCAAACACCGGCTTCGGATCAATGTAGCCGTATCACTCTGACTTCGGAGGGCATTAAGAGAGGATGGGAGATTGAAAGAATGCTGGAGCCAAGGACGATGCCTGAGATGATTTTGTTGCCTAATGGGAAGGTCATTATTATCAATGGAGCACGGTCTGGGTTTGCTGCGATTAATACTGTTCGGGATCCTGTTGGCAATACTTCGAACTCGGATCATCCTGTGTGCGTTTGGAATTATTTATATTGGCTGAGTTGAATTAACGTTATCTGCACCCCGCAGTTTTACTCCMTCCCTTTATTCTCCTGATGCCCCGCTTGGGAAACGTATCAGTAATAAGGGACTGCCCACTACCGACATCGCTCGACTGTACCATTCTACTGTGACTTTRACGCCTAAAGGGTATGTGTCTACTGGAAGCTTATCTTGCATTATTTTAACAAAGCTATCATCGGACAGGAATCTGTTGCTCGCTGGATCAGACCCCAACTTTATTATCACCAATGGAACCAAATTCCACAGGTAAACCTGGTCTGTTTAAATGGGACCTATTTAACCCTTTCCCTAGCGAATTCCGTGTCGAGTACCTGAATCCTCCCTACATGACAGTCGAGCGCCCCAGGTTATTCAACGTCCCMAAAATAATCGCATTCAACCACAAGTTCACGGTGGACGTGACCATCCCCGCTGGTCTSGATACSAAATCCTCATCCATTAAAGGTACGCGTTTATCTTACCATCTCTTCTCTAACTGGCTCTCCACGCGGAGYCCCTCTTCCGTTCTRATGACTCTTTTTTTTTGTGGCTCTCAGTYGCGTTAATCGATCTCGGGTTCTCCTCRCATGCGTTCCATTCGAGTTCTCGTCTTGTGTTTATGACCGCGGAAYTGGGATCGCAGTTGGAGTCTGGGAATAGGAGAAMAYTGACGATCGCGAGTCCTCCTAATAATCGTGTTTACCCACCTGGGCCAGGTATGTATATATGATCGGTCTTTGTATGCTTATGACGTCATGAGTRAATGTCTGTTTTRCAGCATAYATCTTYYTGACGGTYGACGAYGTCACAAGCACTGGAGTTCGTGTGATGATGGGCGACGGGTCTGCACCTCCTGTTCGAGATCAAGGAGTGCGCTTGTAGACGAGGATTCAATCTGCGCATGCTATAACATATTCGTGTTATGACGGAAATTGTATTACATGGAGATGAATAATGGACCCATTGAACATGCAGTATGCGAGATAAAAAATAAAGGAGAGATGCTAGATGCTACAGTCTAGGCGGAGGATGAGAGGTCCAGTCCGCATACATTCGCCCTAGGAAGGCAATGGAATCGACTCATCCGACTGCATTGATGCATAGTAATTGCTTTCTCTAGCGCGACCCCTCAACGCGCTCAACAATCTCCGCCAAGGCCCCTCCTCCTCCCATCCAGACTCGGTTCTTTTTCGAACACCGATCGTACCAAGACCAGCACATTCAAGCCGAAGGATGGACTTGAACAACCGTCCCTGTAACATATCCGCAGCCTCTTTCAACCTCTCTGTGTCCACCACTGTGTGGATCGATTCCTCCATTTCACCAAGATCGCTCACGCTGTAGTTTGTGAAATCGGAGAGAGCCTCTAGGTCAGGGACATCTTGGTTCTGGAGGGGATTATGGTAGGCGCGAAGAGCGACGAGGAAAGCGCTCAGGAAGATGGTGTGTCCACTCCAACGAGACCGACGTTGAGTGAGGAGTCTGCCACGAGATAATGCTCGACGCAGTTGGTGCGGGAGAGAGTTGGATTGCGTTAGGGAGGATGAAGATGAGGATGAGGATCGAGGCCGAGAAGTTCGAGGTGGGCGGGAGAGGGTGCTAAGGATGTAGAGGGCGGCGTAAGGTACGATGTTGGGTACCTTGCACATGTGCACAACACGAGCTATGAAGATGTCAAGCGGTTCATGGTGGATGGGTTGTGAGAAAGGGGTWGYGGTTGCCCGGACTGCACTGAGATAGCGTAGGGATGGATTTGTTGYGAGGAACTTTGTGAACGCGAGAGCAATAKGTCCATGGCCGAGGTAGGGATCTGGRTGAGCGSTGTCGGGCAAGATGGCGGARACTAGACCATCGAATWTCTGGTGAGATCAAGGTYGRGRCCAAGGGTGGKTGGCTTACGGGRCTGGGGAAGGTCAGGGCAACACATTATTCTTTCGCTCGAAAAATCTAAGTGCGTTGGGTTGCAAAATCCGGTTCTCTCCCAGTCACCAAGGTGTAAGGTGTGTAGAAGGTGGTGCATGCGGGCCCCAATATATATTCTGGCGTGTAAAGGAGTACAGATACGGTTTCRTCCCGAAGTCTGAGGCTGAGAGGAGAGCAAACTACTTCCGGTGGCTGTACATGGAGGATAGCTGGGAGAGGGGTACCAGGTAAGATCCTAGTTCTTTATTAGATAGGAGCTTCGAAAATAATAGTGTATCGTCAAGTCATAGCTACGGCCTCAGTCGCTGCAGCCAATGTAACAGAATCTATCACCGCAGCTGTTGGGGGTTCTGGAGGGTGTAGTATGAGGTTTCCAAGTCGGGGCGGACTCGAACGACTTATAAACTCCATTTTGGTGGGCAGCTTGTCTGAAGCCTGCCGTAGAGCTGGTTGAATCATGTGAGTAATTTGCACACAGAAAAAAGGAAGGAAAACAAATTCACCCTCTCTTGCAAGTTCCTCGCGAATAGGAGCGCCGCCGATTTCAAAAAGCACCCGGCCGGTTGGGATACTATCGTCTCGTCAGGGCAGCCTAGATTGGAACGTATATCACGCAAGCGCACCGTGTTGCCCAATACTCAAAGGTTCCCTTGCCCTTGCCCATACGCGTTTCGTTGCCCTGCATGCAACTTTGTGAACCCTCCAAAATAAACGCGGGTACAACAGGTAATAATCACACCTTGACGCAAACTGGGATATCCGGGAAGACACGCAGGTATACCTTGGTGCCCTTGATCACCTTGAGCTTCTTTTTAATAACGTCTTCAGCAGTCATGAGCTGCTTCGCCGTCAATCGTGCACCATTGCCCTTGATCCTAATTCCCCACTCGCCGTATGCGAGTGTGGTGCCCTTGGTCGACCCACCAGTGGGGATGGGAATGCGCCCTTTGTGTCGTTTGATGTGCTTGACCGACTTTGGAGCCAGTTGGTTGCGGAAACGCGCAAAGACGAGGCCGGGTGTCGGCACGGCGAGGGCGAGTCGCCTCGACACRGAGGAAAGAGAAAACATGGTTGATTATGTAATACCGGTCCCTCGTCTCTTGGCGACTCACCACGACCATGGCCGACAGAAAACGCGCATTCGAGGGCAACGCCGACGCTGGCGGCGCCACAAAGAAGCTCAAAAGGTAAGAGAGATCCTCTCTGCGGGCCTCGTGCTGACGCTGATTCGTTTTTACAGCGATGTGAGTACCCAAGGTGAATCACCTTCGCTGCCAACCGATATTCTAATATACTTTTTTTCTCTCATCCAGACATCAAGCAGGAATGGATCAGCAGGAGTATGCTTTTCTTCCCTTGACAGCGCTGGCGCTGATGTTCTTGTTCCCAGCTCTCCGCGAATGACCTCATTCTCCAAAAACGTGCTGAGATCGCAGCTAAACTCGCCGCCATGAAAAACTCTGGCCTCGGTGTCGGTGGTGGTGGGGGTGCAGCCACACAGAAGATGCCGAGCATTGCTGCGCCCATACCAACAAAACCCATCCTCAACTCGTTTCCAACCAAACTTGCTGCTCCCTCTCCCGTAACTTCAGCCGCAGGTGGGACCCCCAAGCTTACACCCGGCCCGACGCCGCCCTCTGGATCCGGCACACCTGCTGGCGTCCCGGATGACCTCGCCCGTCGAGTCGCCGACGCCAAGAAACGCGTGGCCGACGCTCAGACCAAACTTGCCATCAAGGACAACCCGTACATGGCAAGTCCGGGTCTTTCAATTCTTTCCTTGAGACTAAATTCAAACCCGATTTAGGCACTCGCTGCAACATCCAAGAAAAAAGGTTCCACCCCCGCTGTTGATAATCAGCCTTCCCCAGGCGCAGGCCTCAAGATGGCGGCTCACCCTCTCCTTCTCGAACCTACAGCGCAGGCGACCCAATCCAAAAAAGACCGTTACAAGCCGATGCAGCCTAAATTCGCTTCCATTAAGGCTAATGTTCGCAGCATTCCCACACCACCGCCTGTACCGACACCTACCTCTCTGCATACTCCTAGCCCAGCCCTCGCTAACCCGTATGCTGCTGCTGCTGCCAGGGCGAAGGAGGGAACAGGTTTTGAAGGGGCACCAAGAGAAAGACATGGTCGTGGATTTAAATTTAATCCGAAGGGTAAATACGTGGCCATTGCAAATCAGCTGAGGCAAGACCAACAGCTTGAGGCGCTCAAGCAACGTATTGCGGAGAGCGCGAGGAAGGCTGGGCTGGATAGTGACATGGGAATTGAGAAGAACGTCAAGGCAAGTCACAGTTTTGGTCCCTTATGGGTGTATGCTTACTAGAGTTGGTAAATAGCGACCGCCTCCACCTGAGGCTGAGTGGTGGGATGCAGCTCTGCTACCAACCAAGGATTACTCCGATGTTGATACCTTCGGTATCGAGGGTCTCAATATCAGGACGGATGATTCACCTGTGACACTGTATATCCAACATCCCATTCCAATACCCGCCCCAGGAGACAAGAACAAGGCTGAGCTCAAGCCATTGAAGCTTACAACCAAGGTCAGGCAATTRTTTGTGCTCTACTGCTCGCCAAAACTGACACTATATTGCATAAATACAGGAGCAAAAGAAGCTCCGTAAGCGCCTGCGCAAAGAGAAGCTTCAAGACAAGCGCGACAGAATTCGCTCGGGTCTTTTACCACCCGAACCCCCTAAAGGTAACTTTTATCGCTATTCCTCCCGATTTATACCAAGAAATTAAATCTTGCACCACCACAGTCCGGCTCGCAAATCTGATGAAGGTACTCACATCCGACGCAATTCAAGACCCAACGCGCGTCGAAGCTCGCGTGCGACGTGAAGTTGCAATGCGGAAACACCAGCACGAGAAAGTGAACGCTGAGCGCAAACTAACAGACGAACAGCGCCGCGAAAAAGTTGAAGCTAAGAAAGTCGAAGAGGAGAAGAAGGGGATTATTGGTGCCGTGTTCAAGTGTGTCTTTGGTTATCTTCCTCCTCTTTTGTAGCCTACTCACACCAGTTTCATAGGGTCAAGATACTCTCGGATCCCGCCCACCAATTCAAAGTTCGGAAAAATGCAGAACAACTCAACCTCACTGGTATATGCATTTTCAATCCCCAGTTCAATGTTATCTATGTCGAAGGCGCGCCCAAGTTTATCAAAAACTACAAGCGGCTTCTGTTGCACCGTATCGCATGGACAGAGCCTGCACGCCCTCGCGGAGGCGAAGATGTCGAGCTTGAGAATCCCGACTCGGACGTTGATGGTAGCGCTAGTGGTGCAGTTGTTGAGGATGGCACAGGTGCTGTCAGCRCCGCTGCTAAAGGCAAGGGGAAGGCGGTGCAGGGGGATGAGGACRGTRCAGGTGCAGGGTCCTTGGAAGATAATAAGTGTTGGCTAATTTGGGAGGGTATGCTGCGTGAGCGGACACTTTCCGGGTTCAGAGCGAGAAGTTGTCCGACTGAGAGAGAGGCTAAGGAACTTCTGGGGGATAAGAAGGGGTATTGGGATATGGCGAAGAATTGGAAGGGTGAAGAGGAGGAGTTGTTCTGACATGTTGGTCGACACTCAGTGCTCATCCTTCCGACTGTCATTGGTATTAATAAGTTGCTCTTGGCTTTCCTCCCCCCTCAAACCCGTTCGGTCTTCGCTAACATCGAGTTTTCCATGATTATGTTCCTTAGGATATTTTGATAATATTGTCAATCAAAGCTTCGTTTACTTCTCGAGAACAGTGCGCACACAACATTGAATATGTCTGAATAGACTACCCGCCCAAGACACAGCCTGCCGCACATTATCACCGTTCTCCACATTCCTGGCATCCCCTTTGGCTTTTGCCCTCCGTGACGCTTTAACCGCTTTGCCGATAGTCCCTTGGAATTTACCTACATCTTGGCTYGGAGGGAAGGTCATACTTGAAGTAAATTCAAGTAACSCACGGCTTGAACGCAGGATGATTTTTTCTCGTGTGAGATCAGATATTTTCCAAGGTAACAGTATCCGCCTATACTGTTCGCAGGTAACAGCCTACCTACCAAAGCCAAACGAAWCGAAATTGATAGTTTATTGCACGCTTTTACTACAAAACAAGGAAACCGGCCACAAGCTCCATGTACCTGTCGCGCTCTTCGATAAAAGGAGTGTGACTGGAGTTTTCGAGTGTAACCCATTTCACCTTGGGGATATTGTCAAAGAAAGGTTGAACTACAAAATCCTGAGATATGTCGTTGCGACCGTTAATGACGAACGTTGGCACGTGGATAAGGTGAAGGCGGTCAATGATCGACCAATCCCCGAGGATGCTGCATAAACAATAAGGCATCGTGTAAGACATTTTTAAGACATCTATGTAACTCGGACTTACGGGGCAGCGGCAACAGTGGGATCGGCGTCGGGACCAAAGATCTGTTCCATCGTGTACAGATACTCTTGAGGGAACGGCCTGACTGTGCAGCCATGAACAGCGTGGAATTTCTGCAACGCGGCCCAAAATTTCTGCCGATCCTTCATGCCTGCAGCCATTCCTTGTTGAACATCCTCGGGAAACGCCTGGAGGAGCTGCATATTCGACTGGGACCAGAGACTAGATGCGGCAAGGGAGTCGGCCAGAATGAGATGTTTTAACCCGGGTGGCTGCCTGCGCACTGCAAACTCGGCAGCCAAAATCCCTCCCCATGAATGGCCGAGGAGATCAAAGCCATCTTGGATGCCCAAGTGGTTGATAAGGTTCTCCAGCTCCGCGACAAATAACTCCAGTGTCCAGAACTCTGGCGCTTTGTCTTTGAGATGGGTRGATTGSCCGTTYCCGAGCTGATCGTAGAAAATGACGGGTATGTCGTGCTTGGTGGCCAGGTCCAAGTGAGGGAGAAGGTACTCGTGAATAAGGCCTGGGCCTCCGTGTAAGACGATCAGGGGGTGTTTGGAGCGGTTCTTCAGGTCTCCGGAATACTTGCAATAGGTTTGGAATGTTTCACCATCATATACGAAATTGATTTTACCCTCGGGCAGGGACRGATGGGGGGGCATGTTGAAAATGAAGAGGACGGGTTGGCTGGAGGRCAATCCATAAGAGAAGGCAGAGCAGTTGGATATCTTTGGAAAGTACATACCTTGTTAATTTTAATCAGTATTTGGATAGCACCCTGAAGAACGTGGGGTGATAGGCAACCAACTAGGGGCACAGATATGATAGTACAACCTCCCCCTTTACGAGCTACTTAAATATTCAGATATGATCCTGCATAACCATCATGCGGACATAAATAGCAACACCCAGCCCTATTGTCATCTACGCGATTTTTAATCACGCCAATCACACCCATCAGGCCCGTTAAGCGGTCCAATGAGGTCAGCCGATAATTGCTCGATCAGCGAGCAACACAACTTGCGTGGTTCATCTACGGTGGCCCACAGACGTTGATAGGTTCTATGAGCTCGTTTCGAAGCTGTAAAGCCAGTTGAACACACTTGTGTCGCATATTGAGGTCGAAATGTGGCTTCTGCCGTTGGCTTATTGGGCCTCTTTCCTATCCACCAGAGTCCCTTACAATTGCGTATGACAAGCTAATATCGCTTATCTCACATCAACACAATTTTGACTTTACACTTTGCCCAGACATTAGGATTAGAGCTGGGGGGACCCGGTTTCTAACCGACGATTTGAGTTGAATTTGTCACTCGAGCTCGAGGATTTGGGATAATCTGCTGGCGACCAGGCTTGCTGCGTACCAGGTGAAGAGTTCCCAGGGGCGCGGTCAACAAAAAGGGCGAATGCGAGGGCAGTGCGCATCTGTCATTTTAAGGTCCTCGGCCCACTGGTAGCAATAGTGGATCCGGGGTGAATAAATGGATTACTCGAAGACCGCTAAATGCTGACTGTAATAATTGATGTGAAATGAAAGGGAGACATGAAACAGGATGTTGATAAGTTGAGATGCGTTGAAACGTGCTCAATGCGCGGAAAGAGCCGAGAGCAGACCGCGGAGCTTAGGATAGTCTATATCCGTGAATTCCCTAGAGTCTCCCGTGGGTCGTAGTGATACACTCAGAGAGACTTCCGGAATTATGTGCTCTTGTAAGCTTGGGCTCACAATAAGCCCTCTATTGTACATATACACAGTCCAGTGACGGAACACCTAAGTTGTTCTGTTATTTCCCGTTTCGGTACCGGCGTTCCGCACGATCATGCTTGCATCGCTTTGGGATTTTTATGGAAAGGATTATCCTTCATAAGAAAAGGTGGGAAGAATTTATGACCTAGAGTCATCGCAAATGTTATGGGTCTTGTCCTACTAGAATCCAGATATCAAAACATGGTAAGGTAGCGGTCTCACCGGGCTATCTCCTACATCTGAGCACTGCATCAATATCTACGTACCTCTATTCTAAAAATAGCCACATGCCCGGAGTGCAACTATAATCCCACATAATGAAATAACCCCACCCGATAATATTGCGAATATCGTCCGTCAACAGCGTCCCCGTGGAAAAAACAATCCTCGTTTTATACTTCCACCTTCGGATCTTATCACATTAACACACGCTCAGATGTTACATATCGTCATATGAGCCGGAAACTCGTCGGCGAGGGGGGAAGTTTTTGACGTGTCCGCCTGGGAAGCCAAAATGTGTAAAGGGGTTTTTATCTGGTATATAAATTCAAAACGAGCGTGCGTGAGGATTGGCGTTCTAACGTTCGAGAATCAAGATGACTGTAAGTGTTTTGCGAATGTCTGGTTTGTTGCTCGGATTTTGCGCGTTGGCGGTCCGGGGTCAGGTGTCCAATGTGTGGCAGCAATGTGAGTGCTTTAAGGTGATAACTGGTGGGGGAGCTTGGATCTCACCGCAGTTGTTATCCTCGTTATAAAGGTGGAGGAACCGTAAGTTCTTCGTATTTAACAGAGAATCCCAGTAACGAACATGGAACCCCATTGATTGATTCTTCCAGGGTTGGGCGGGTCCGACTGCTTGTGTGGCCGGAACGGTCTGCACCGTTCTCACCGAGTGTACGTCTCTCTCTCTCTCATGTCTCCATAACATAACACTAACAAAGGAAAATAACTTTTAAAAAACACAGTTTACTCGCAATGCATACCTGGCGCAGCACCGACCACATCAGCGCCAACCACTACAGTCGTACTCCCCCTCCCCAGCGGCACAGGCAAACTCAAATTTACCGGTGTCAACATCGCGGGCTTCGACTTTGGTTGCAACGGTGATGGTGTAAGTCTCCCAGCCCGATTAGAAAAGAAAATACCCCTCGCTAATTCGAAAGGGGGGTTACATATGTAGTCKTGCACAGCTAGTGCGGCCTGGCCACCTCTAACCAAATACTACGGTGAGACATTACATATTGAGGGGGAAGCAAAGGAACCCATGACAACATGAATGACCCTTTTTAAGGTGCTGATGGCGAAGGCCAAATGCAACACTTTGTAAAAGACGACGGCTTCAACACCTTCAGGCTCCCAGTCGGCTGGCAATTCCTGACCAACAACGTCATGGGCGGACCTGTCGTCCAAGAAAACCTCGCCAAATACGATGATCTCGTCCAGGCTTGCTTGCGAACGGGGGCTTTCTGTATTATTGATATTCATAACTATGCTCGTTGGGACCGAGGGGTAAGTAAACCCACCTGCACACACACACACGCCTTGGCGACTTGCGGTGAGGAACAAAAGTTCGGTGGGGACTGAATTTTSGTCTAGATCATTGGTCAAGGAGGTCCGACGGATGCGCAGTTTGCAGCTACCTGGGCTACACTTGCCGCGAAATACAAGTCAGAGTCGAGGATCATGTTTGGCATGTGAGTTGTGAATAACCCGCCTCGAAGATCCGTTAACCCTGTGTTTATAATAACCATACCCCAAACAGTATGAACGAGCCCCACGACGTCCCAGATATCCAGAGATGGGCACAATCCGTTCAAGCCGCCGTCACCGCAATACGTCAAGCAGGGTAAAGCACATTCGTTTACTCAAGTCCAAAAATGATGGTCAGGACTGACAGCTCCCCCCCCCCCCGCGCATATGATTCCTTGGACACAGAGCAACAACACAACTCATTCTACTCCCCGGTAACAACTGGACTTCCGCAGAAACATTCGTCTCAAACGGATCCGCAGCGGCTCTTCACAAAGTGACCAATCCTGATGGAACCAAGACCAATCTCGTTTTTGATGTCCACAAGTATCTTGACAGCGACAACTCTGGAACGCACCCGTACGTTCTTTTGTGACAATGTGCAAACAGGGTGGCTGATATAAATGGGGGGCGGGGCGTGAAGGGATTGTACGACAAATAACATTGACAATGCTTGGAGACCCTTGGCACAGTGGTTGCGCGATAACAAACGGCAGGCGATCAACACCGAGACAGGAGGAGGAAACACAGCGTCTTGTGTACAGTTCCTTTGCCAACAGATAGCGTTCCAGGCTCAGAACTCGGATGGTAAGGCCGTGCAACCCGCCCCACATGTCCCGTGCGCATTTTGCAAATGACTGAATGAATATACCCATCTAGTTTTCCTGGGCTACGTAGGCTGGGGAGCAGGTAACTTCCTTCCTTCCTACGTTTTGGGTGAGTAAAGGGGGAACAGATATTCGGGTGGGTTATGGTTGATTTTTCAATGACYGGAACAGGTGAAACTCCAACCCAAACTGGGACCACTTGGACGGATAGCTTGCTCGTGAAGAGTTGCCTGGCGCCGAAATCGGGTTCGCAATCRGGTTCAATTGGATAAGCATACAGGATATTTGGATTTGCAGTAATTTTACAAACTTCAAGAAAAGTTGTTGAATGAGTTACGGGTCAAAGTGAATGTATCGAAAGATGACTTGCTTTTTGGTTCACCTTATTACGGGCTGACTTCCGTGCTTTCCAAAACTATCATTACTTATGCTCGGTAGTATGAATGGTAAAAGTCCATTTATCGTCCGAAGGCACAACTGGCCGGTCCCCCCATTTCACTTCGATGGTCCGTCCGAACGTCCATGGTTTACGAGCTATTGTATGCGCTTGCTAACAGAGTTCTTTGTGAATAAGAGAGACAATGAAACCCACTACCACGGAGGAGAAAACCATCGCCCTCTATCTCGATGATAGGTGGAAGCGGTATGCATATATGCGCACAAACGATGGTTTCTATGGCACACTGTAGTCGGCGAGTCGGGTGAGCGTAGATTAYTGAATGATTTGCGAGTTACAGACGGTGATTTCAGGTTGTGCCAAGTAAAACATAGCCAGTTCATCGATAAGAGACTCTCCAGTATGTTTGATAGTGACTTGTACAACAAAAGGTTTTCCAGTGGTTGTTTGCTCGGGGCGAAGGAAGACAAGGCTTGTTTTATTGAGAGGGATGTAGTAAGAATGGTACATGTTGAACGTATGAGGGAGGAAATGTGGTTGAGGTTATTCCTGTCTTCATTCAGCAGTGTATCGACATGAGACAGGTGACAAGTCGAAATGGAAGCTTACGATCCAAGTTGTCATCCACGCAAAGTGGACCAGGATAGGAAAAAATTAAGAGAAGACCACAACAGACAAAGAGTAGTCTGAATCGAGTTACGCCCCCAAGCACGACCGTAAACGAGTACAGCCAGTGCTTGTAACGGACGCACCGCGAAGTGAGCTGAAGGACAATACCACCCYAGTGCCCAGGCGAGCGGCCAAACTCGCAGGCATGGGAATTGATACCACCCGGTCATTACGGTGAATTCCAAGCGCACAAACCTCGCAAGAAGGTTTCCCCTCTACCCTCTGTTCGCAAGGAGCAGTCTTTGGGCGGCAACCGAAGTCGCCTGCGRGGCYATCGCGAGTTTCTGATACACCGTTTGGGCCTTGGTTATGCCCAGGTCCCGCTAGGACCGATCGAGAATGACTAGAATACTCAGACCTTAACCCGCTCGCRAAGGTAGAACGCTTTGGCCAAAGCGTCTTGTACGGGGCGAGCCTCGCGGTTTTTCGTCTGTTGTGGTGGTTGAGAGAAAAATAGTGATCAGATACGACGGGATATATATATATGTTCTTGTTTGTGCGTGTTGTTGTCGTTCACTTGACGATGTCCACCGAGGAAGAGAGCAATCCGTACGAGCTGCTGCAGCTCGAGTCGGAGGCAACAGAACAGGATATCAAGACTTCCTACAGGAAGCTCTCCCTAAAGGTCCATCCAGACAGAGTGAGTRGTTATACCAGGCGATTTCATCCAACCTCATCTCGCTACTTTGTCTGCAGAGTTTTGTTAACTCGGTGAATGCTAGAACCCAAATAACCCAGACGCCGCAAGAYTATTCCATGAACTCAACCAGGCTTATGAGTTGTTGTTGGATCCTCTGCGGCGRTTAGCCCTTGATGCAAAGCTACGAGTCAAGCGAGCACGAGCCGAACGGTTCAAGACATATGACACAAAGCGGAAGAATCTGGTGGAGGAGCTGGAGGAGAGAGAACGGGCGTTGAAGAAGGCAAGGGTAGATAAGCAAAAGGACGAGGTGAAGATGCAACAGGAGACAGAGAGGATAAAAGAACAAGGTCGTCAACTCCGGGAACAGAAGGAGAAAGAGCTTAGAACCCGGGAGCAGGAGCGGTTCAAAGCCGAGAAGGAGAATCAGGAGGACGACTTGGATCCCCCAGAACTTGGTATGTGGCTCTTTCCCTCGGCTCCTTCCTCCGCTCATTTAGCTTCTAGACCCACTGGACACGACCATCCGGATAAAATACTCCCTCAAGACTTTCCCARATCTTACCAATCCGGGAGCCATAGCGCAGTTAATGGCACAATTTGGCGCAGTTGACGTAGATTCGATCGTTCTTTCTCTCAAARCATCMAAAAAGTCTTCTGTGAAAAGGCCGAGAGCAGGGACGGCCCTAGTACCTTTCAAGCAGATAGGGGATGCTTTTGCGGCTGTTTGTGCCAGCGGCCGGGCAGATCGTGGGCTGGAAGGGGTTGATATCGCGTGGGTCGGAGGGAARGAGCCGCAGATATTGGGCTGGCTGAAGAGGATGGGTAAGCTAGGGAGCAAGCCAGCGGAGCCCAGCAATGCAAATGGATATGCCAAGACCGAACTGCCGCAGAGCTCAGCTTTCTCGACATTTGTAAGTATGCGCATATATGTATKGTGTCGCCGTGTGCTGATGCCGTGCAGCCGGACATYGCAGCTCCGGACACGCCTGTGGCCGGTGGGGGGATCGACTACGAGTCGCTGACGCTGATGCGGCTGCGGCAGGCGGAGAGGGAGCGGCTGGAGCGGGAGATACGTGCGCGGGAGGCGGAGGAGGGGTAGCCAAACAGGGGCAAACAGTGTGGGGGGGGGCGAGTGTTGCGGAATTTTTAGCGTATTTTAATCAGCATTAATGAACACGAGTCCGCCCACCACCATGTCCCTCTCCCGCACAAGCTCGCCCCAGCAGTCCCGCTCAGCAAAACACCGCTCCCAGCCCTCCCAGTCCCAGTCCCAGCCCGTCCAGCCCCCAGATGCCCGCATGTCCCCTGCATCCAGATATCACTCCAATCTCAAGGTCCTCAAGCGGCGGGAACCCGCCATCATATCAATCTTTGATCAGTTCAGCCATGTCTGTGTCTATCACCACAACGGCCAGAAGTGGGAGAAAAAAGGCTTCGAGGGCACCATGTTCCTCTACGAGCGGTGAGTCATGCTTCGTCGTCCTGCGCCTCCCCTCTCCTGCATCCGCTATCGGCCTATGGGTCTTGCGTATTCGAGCTTGAAGTCCATTCCAAAGGACCCACCCTTGCCAGCGTTTCTGCATCCATATCGTTATCCGGTCCAGTCTGATGCGTCTCAACAGGGACTCGTACCCTCCATACGGCTTCTACATCCTCAACCGTGTCGGCATGGATGACTATGTCCAGCGCCTGTACCCCGAAGACAACATAACAGCCCACGGACAATATCTTATGCTTCGATCATATCCCAACTTTACAGCAGCTAGACTTGCTGCTATCCGTAATAATTCCACCGCTATCCCCAACAAGTTCTCCGACATCTACGCCTATGACCCCACTACCCACCCAACACCGGATAAAGCTGAATCGCAGACCATTGGTCTTTGGACCTACTCCCCTGATGGTAGAGGTCCCTTGAACGACGCAGTGCACAGGTCGGCCTCATGCCCGCTGGTTCCACTCATTTTTCTTGACCTTCTTTTCTCTCACAGGCTGCATTCGTACGTCAAACGAAATTTGCCGTACCCGGAAGAGTATCGCTATGGCCTGGATCGACCACCTCCRCCTAGCCCGTCTCCGCACAGTAGTCTCAATGGTGAATGCATTYTTACAAAGCGCCTGCCGTGCCATTGACCGCCACCATCATTGCAGGCGATTCAGACAATTCTGATGCACCAGCTTATCAGTCAGACACAAACGGATTATCGGACGTTGACAAGCTTTTTGTCAAATATTTAACCAGCACCCAAGCACCCCCTTCATCTGTGGCACCCCGGATCCCCCCAACTTCACAGGCCTCTACATCCACATCTTTGATGTCGATCCAATCAGCTCCCGGAAGTAGCGAGCTCGCCCAGCCAGCTCCTTTCCAGAGCATTTCACCCGCACCGCAGCACGCCACCCACCAACGTCCGCAGTCTACAGGCATCAGTCTCCTTGACAGCATCTTTGCCTCCGCTGGCAGCAAACCACCCGCAACCACGCAGCCAGCCTCCTTTCATCATCAATATTCTGCCCAATCTTTAGCTCCACCACAAAACACGATCCCTATCCACTCACCCACACCGAGAACCTCAGCTTTACCCCCTCAAGTGCTAAGCCAAAATGTCATTGGTTCGTTACTCGGTCTTCCGCCTTCACCCACCCCCTCAGCYGCCTCCACAGCTTATAGTGCCTCCCCCTCCCATCCTAGTTCCCGCGACGGYGACAACGAGGATGAGAGTCATGGCAGCAGTTCCGACGGAAGCACGGCGGGTCAACCACTAAATGTGGATCCCGCATTCCGCATGTTGAATGTGCCGACGAATGGACAAGGGCCTTCGGTCAATGGCGATTCGACGCCTAGGCCCTCGTTTACTGATAGGCTGCAGAAGATACCGGATGGCCCAGCTACAGCGCTATCGAAGCCGCGTAATGGGCGTCCCTTGGTTCCCTTTGAGTCGAATTCAGAATTGTGGCCGTACCCACGTCAACCGCTTGATGACGAGACAGATGAGCTTGAAGAAGGCGAAATTATCGAGTTGGATTTTTCTGATATGAGCGCGTTGAGCGATCCTGATGCGTTTTTTCGTGCGCAACAGAAGGGGAAGAAAGGGAGTAGTAGCAGCACCGTGAATGGTCTGAAGCAGGAGAAGGAGAAGGAGAAGGGGAAGAAGAATAGGAGGAAGGGTAAGAAGGAGACTCCAGAAGCGATCGCGAGGGAGAGGGCTGAGATTGAGAAGAGTTGGGATTTCCCTCATATTACACTCAACCAAGATACATCCCCGGCGACACCTAGCCCTCAGCCGTCCCCTCCTCCTACCGTGACCGCTGCGTCCCCGCCGAATGGTAAGAACCACCAGAGTCCGGCGCCGACCAGAGCGAAGAGTGGAAAGAATGGGAAGAATGAGGTGCAGAGTGATGTGACTGGTAGAGTGGAGGCCGATAGGGTGTCGGAGAGTTTATTGGCGAGCTTGGCCCGTCAGCCGCCTACGCAGAGGCCGTCTCCGAGTGAGAAGAAGGTGTTTGTGAGGGAGTTGGTGACTCTTATCGAGGTGCGTTGTGGGATTATGGGTTTGATTGGCTTTAGCGGAGTGACTGACTTGATTTACCCCCTCCCTCCCTCTTAGACTGACTCCGCTTTTGTCGATAACTTGTGGCAGAATTATTACGCTCGTTCAGCATAGCTTGTCCCTCCACCCCCTCTTCTTTCCTTCGCTGGTTTTTGGTTTTTGTGTCGTTGAAGATCATCAACATACCCCCGCTGTCTGTTTTCCTTTGCACCAATTTTTTTTTTTTTTTTTACCTCCTCTTCGCTCTTTGCAGTTATTTTCTCCCTCTCGTCTTGGGTTCCACTGTGACGGACCTGCACACATGGTTTGTTTCTCGTCCGCGCCCTCACATCCGGGGCCATCCTCGATCTCTTATATGATCTACTATACGTAGCCCCAGTACTAGTTTTGTACCCCCCCTCCAGTCTTTACGATGTTCGTCTTCTGCCCCGCTGCCGCCACCGCCGTCCCCCTCTCTCCCTCTCCGTTGTATCTCTGTTTCTGAATGCCCCCGTCGATGATTCTTTTGCTTTTCACGTGTTGATTTGTATCATAAGTGTCCTCCATCCCCCCCCCCTAACACCCTACCCCCCTCCCCGCTCCCCATCCCCACACGCCACTTCCACTCTTTTAATCCCTTGTTTGTCGGTTTCTCCGGATCCCGACTACTGTATATGTATTTCCGATATAGGATTACATAGACTTGTGTATGAATATATGCGTTCCCGGGGAGGGTGGGAAGTGTAATGGAAGGCTTATGTGTATGTCTCTAGGCTGTACAGGTAACAAAATCTTTACCCAGCTGTGTGCCACTAGTTCTGGGTATTGCAAACAGTAAGGTTCTTTGCCTGACTGATGAACGTTCATGTGCAGTGGGTGATATAGATGACGRCAACCAGGCTCACGCCTCAACGAATGGTGTACGAGGCGTTTATACTGCAATAAACCAACATCCCCTAGCAATGGGAGGGTACCCAAACAAGAAAAAAAAAAGAAAAAAAAAACTACGACTGTGGCTGCGCCTCCAAACTCCGCAACACGCTCACCAATCTCTCCTTGCGCAGAGGTATCCACAAAACCTCACCACTACCCGATCCTGCCTGAGCAGACACAACCAGACCATGATCTCGATACTCTCCCAAGAGCGCTCGAAGGGCTGTATCGTTCGTAGCGATAAAGTTGTCTCGTGCAAGGTGGAAGAGCGCGTCGTAGCCGATGCTATATGCTCGTGGATCCCCTCCTGCTGTTGTTGTTGCTGTTGTTGCTGTTCCTCCTCCTGGAGCATCTTGAGTGCTCTTCCCCCCTCCTCCCCCGAGTTCTTCAATGGTCTCGAGTTGTCGGTTTCCGAGCAACACGAATAATTTTTGAGCTTTTTGTGTGACAGAGGCTAGGATATGTAAGGCGGCTGTTTCCGTCATGGTGATGTTTGTAGTAGAAGAAGTGGGATTGAGGGTTGCAGTGGAGGTATCCATTTTTTTACGGGGACCACCGCCGTGCGCACCGGAGAGGGAAGTGCGATCTACATAGGTGAGTTCAAAATCGTAGGGAGAGAGCGTGGTGAGATCGTGGTAGAGCCAGGCGTAACCGCGGGGTGGGGTGGCCTGTTTTTCAGTGCTAAGGGATGTGTTGTTGTGCTCGTGGTTGTTGGAATGGAAAGAAGATGGTTTGCGAGAGGAGGATTCGGATAGGGACCAGATGAGGGGAGCGTTGATATGGTCGATGGAGGCGGTGATGTGGATGTGTGGGGTTAGCGCGAGGAGGGAGAGGATGGATTTTGCGCGAGGGGTGCGTAGGTTGGCTGTGTCGATGTTGTGGATTATGAGGTATAGATGTGGGGAGGTGGAGGGGGAGGAGAAGAAGTCGGATATACGCTGGGCTTGTTTCTCAGGTGTTGAGGACGAGAGGTCGAGCTCGCGGACACCAGGTATATTGTTTTCGATTTGATTGAGGAGGTCTTTGATGGTAAAGTCAGGATGGAAGCCATTGGCGACGACGACGTGGCCCCGTTTTGAACACCATTCGGCTGCGAATTGGTTGAGAAGCGTGCGTTTGGAGCCGTAGCCGTAGCAGAGGATGTTGAACCCCTCTTGGAGTTCGACAAGGAGGCGCGAGAAGAGAGGGTCGCGTACGGATGGCGTTGAAATGGCGGGTTGGATCGACTTTAGCCTGGGTTTTGCGGAGGAGATGGCATCGTTGTATTCCTCTGCAGAGAGGGGCAGGACGAGTTCGGAGAAGACATTGGCTGAAGTCTGTGCTCTTGAGGTGTTGTGAGTGAAATAGGCATCGAATGAGGTCTGGACGATGATGTTGGATGATCGATGCGTATGCCTGCCCTTGTCGTCGTCGTCCGACTCGTCGAGGACGTCGTTGTGTGCAGAGTGCTCAGAGTCGGACTGCATGGGTGCGTATTATGTCAGCAGTGTAGCAAAGTCGTGATTTCCTTTCAAAAAGTTTTGTGTGTGTTTCTCTGGCGCGTGGCAATGAGTGTCCTCCGCAACATCAGCATCTACAAATCCAACGCCATAAGGGAGGGCGTGAAAATCATCCGCAACATCCTAGCCACGAACGACTCCGCCGCCAATGGCTTCACCACCGCTGAGCTCTTCCAGCTCGCCCTGCGCGAACCCATCCCCCCAGGCTACAAGGGCGATCCACGACTCACCGCGGACGTCTATAGAGCTTCTCTTGAGGTCCCACCGCCATTCAATGACCACCCTGTGCGCTCCAAGGCGTACGCTTGATTCGCTATCCAATCTCGTGTTTCCAGATAACTCATGTACTCTTCATAGGTTCCTGAAGCGGAGTATTCTCCGTACACTTGAGGGCAACAATGAAATCGTCAAAGTTGTGATATCCCGCGAAGTAACTTCTCCCGTCCCTATCCCTCGCCAAGGGAAGAGAGGGAAAACTATCCCCGCACGCAGCACCAAGGAGACGGCGGATGGCTCACCCGTGAAACCCGTCATTGTCAAGACCTGGGTTTGGAAACCCGGCCAGCCGAAAGTGGCAAAACCACAGGCGAAGAAGGTTTCGGAACCTTTGGGAGCTGCGGTTGGGGTAGGAGAAGATTGGTCGCATCTTAACAAGAGGAGGCAGGGTGCGAGGGAAGACAAGGTTCAGCGGGATTTGGCGACTATGAAGCGGCTTGCGGCTCGAGAAAAGGAGGTAATACCTGCCTCATAACCCGACGTCTGGAGACGGTAAGCCTATTTGTTTATTTTTACTCGTATGCCGTCCGTGACCCAACTCCTTTACAGATATCTTAGGGCCTGTTACAATACCATAATTTCACTGGGTTCCCAACATTAGTTGCCAATCAAATATTCAAATCGGTTGGATCAAGCAAAGGGACCAAGTTGTGATTCACACAATGTCTTTCCGATTCCGACTCTCGCACTCCCCCAGCTTCATATCCCCTTTACACATTATTTCGGCACTACCTCTCAGTATGTAGTTAGAACAAACACCACATGTCACCCTGCCACGATTATTGCTAACTATCATCACACTCCCCGGCCCCCTTGGGCACAATTAAGGAGCCATTGCTCGTGCGTGGAGAGTATACCGACCACGAAAACCGCGTCTATGCCTTGGGGTTAATACTTTCGGGGAGACTGTTCAGCAAACCCAATGCGGCAATCGCTCAGCTGAAAGTGATCTATTTCAATACATATCAGCTTATGAGTCATGCCGTGTTGTTTTGTTCCATTAGTAACTTGGTAGTTGCGGCACTGGTGATAACTGTGACATCGTTGGCTCTGTAAGGTGTTGCGTACGGACCGGTGGATGTCATTGGACTCGCATAAACACACTGCACCTCGATTTATTGTGGAAGAGATCACTGATTAATAAGTAGGAGAGCTGGCTTGTTTTTAGGAAAGGCTTCTCTTGATTCCTTCATTCGTATAGCCCGCACGCCCTCCCGCCACCCGTCCACTACCCTAATTTTTACCCTGCGATATCAGCCCTTGCCCCACTCGACTTATGAAGACCATGAATCAAGTCAAAGAGATCCCAGATAGAGATCCAAACGCGATTCTTCAACCAAGTTAGTAATTAACGAGCTCTGGGACCTCACAAATACACTTACCTAATATATCCCTCTCAGCTCTCGCCATCTTCCACCCAATCCTCGAAAAAAATCGCTCAGCCATCGAAGAAATTCCCAAAAAAACTTTCAAGTATGGCCAAACCGACCGTCATCAGGTATCTGATCTCCCCGTCCGCTCCCTGCCAAAACTTTGCCCACTCAGGCACACTTTGCAGCTTGACGTTTATTATCCATTAGACCAAAATCCAACCGGGAAAACGCCCATATTATT
This sequence comes from Lepiota subincarnata, assembly GCA_023014305.1. Taxonomy (NCBI): domain Eukaryota; kingdom Fungi; phylum Basidiomycota; class Agaricomycetes; order Agaricales; family Agaricaceae; genus Lepiota; species Lepiota subincarnata. The sequence continues at coordinate 60,706 of JAECYV010000036.1, forward strand.
CTACTTCTATGGTGGCGGATTCATAACAGGGTCGCGCAACAGACCTGAACCATTCGAACTCATCTTCAGCTCCCTCGGTGCTTACTTTGCTCGTCAAGGTTTTATTACGATAATTCCCGACTACCGCTTAGCACCAGAGTTTCGGTACCCAGAAGCCGCGCGGGATATCGTCGATGCGATGTCGTGGTCTCTATCTCATTGGGAAGATGTCCTTGTCTCGGGGACGACACCGAGCCCTGCGACCGACACGCTCTTTATGATGGGGCATTCTGCAGGGGCGGCGCATGCTGCTACTGCAATATTCCACCCCACTATACTTCCGCTCAACTCTGAACTTCGATCCAGAATCAATGGGGTCATTTTATTGTCTGGAGCACTTCATTGTCCCTTGCCTAACACCGAAGAGGAAAGCTTCTTGGGATACTATGAAAACGGATGAAAGGGCACGGAAAGAGTCCCCTCTTTCCCTCCTATTTTCATCACTTCAAACGCTGCCTGCGACAGCTCTTCCGCAATTTTTATTGGCTGAAGGCGGGTATGAGCCTGGGTGGTTTATCGAAGTCGGCACATACTTCCATCGTCTGCTCGAATGGCATATTCAGTCGCCTGTCAGGAGAATAGTGGCTCAGGGACACAATCATATCAGTCTGGTCTGTGCTCCGTCGACAGGTCAAGGAGAGGAATGGGCTGTGGAAGCTGCGAATTGGATCCAGAAGCTTCATGTCGATCATACTACAAGCGTATGTGCACGGGTGCCAATCGACTGTGCCACCTGCGTAGGGAGCTGAATGGGTGTACTATATAGGTTACCTCGCCGGGCGGAAAAGCAAAAGGCGTTGGTATCCTCCAAGGTATTCGTGGAACGGGTGACTATCCTTGTTCGCAATGTTCGCAGGYGGAAACRCRGAATTTTACGATTCAATTTGGGAGTGAGGTAGAGTCTTCTCAGGTGGGTGATTGCGATTGACTCTCCGGGGATGATGATCGGATAACCAAGCTTTTTTCTTTTTAGACGTTTATACAGTGGGYGTTGCACAGTTTAAAACACACGTTAACTGATCCATTTGGTCTAGCTGTCCTAGCTGTGGTAACAAATGGACGAGGGCCCACTCTCCGAATTAAAGGACCGAGAATAAAGCAGATCCCACGTAAACTATGCTTATCAATTTCCTATCTYTTTGTTTTTATCCAGCCATTTGTAAAAAAAAAAAAAATCGAATTGTCCACCCGACTATCCCGATCGAAATAGTATAGGTCCGTCCGTCTGTCCACCCTGTTTTCCGTCGCCCCCTTTCACGGCGCTTTCCCGGTGTCTCCTGTACTGCGCCGCTGCCTCGCCCCCTCGTGCTTGGTGCGCACCAGGTCGTGCAGATGCTTACAGGAGAGCTTGTATATAAGAAATTAATGAAAGCGACGACCAAGGGAACCACAGGACCTGCATGATCATCAATTCAATCAATGACAGCCAAAAGTAGGCAGGCGGTTTCTATTTTCGGTAGTTTCCACAGGGGGTAACGAAATTTGATTAGTCCAGCGCTTCCTGATGTGGTCATTGGACTTYRTGTGCAGGGATGACCCCAGGCCAAGGGGGGCGGTAAATGCGGTTACCTGTTTTCCTCACAGAAAATGAGTATAAAGTGTTTCAAATTCAGAGGCACGATTTGTGTGATGTCACTGCGGAGAGAGATGTGCATAAACTTGGGTCGACGGTCATATGTCACGAAGGCAAATGAAACTTATTGTTTCATAGATGATGGCAGAGGCAACGGCCTGGTGTGCGGGCCTGCTCTCTCCCCATGCACACGCTACTGATAATTCAAGTGACATGGGTAGAGTTGGGAAATATAAATGACAGATTTATCGGAAATACTTGTACCAAGCGGATACGGCAACTCTTCCTGTGGCACACGTATTACAAGCAGTATTAGAAACGAATGACCACTGATCGTGAACATTCCATGGAGAAGGTTTGCATATGAAAAATCCTCCTGCCACGCCAAGTACATGCTGAATGTCGCGAATTTCCTGACTACGCCACTGATCAATATTTTAGGTATATACACCCTAAAATCGAACGTGGAACTCCTCACCCTCTCACCCTCTTTTGTATATACTCTGACAGGGAATTTAATAGGGGAGGTCAGACTTTTCGACCTCATCTACTCCCGTGTGTGTCGGTGCTGACTGTGCACGTCAAGTTTTTATAACCGTGACGATCATTCCAGGATACCGTCCTCCCCGCCGAATACCCTAAATTTGTAGAAGATATCCGTGATGCAATATCTTGGATCATATCTCACCACGCTCTTCCCATCTTACCCGACCACATCACTTTCAACACATCTGGACTCTATTTTTGCAATGGGGCATTCCGCCGGCGCTGGACCCTGTGCGGTTACAATGATCCTGCCGTCCTTGAGACCCGCACGATCGGATCAAGGGCATCGTATTGATAGACCAGATTTGTTGCCCTAATGAGTCACACCAGTGCAGAAGGAATACATATTGTGGCTCTTAAGCAAAGTTGAACCAGGGACGAATCAGCGTTCAAACTCCTTTTTCTGGTGACCCTATACGCGCTCCCCAGAGCGCTGCTACCGAGGCTTCTGTTAGTAAAAACAGAATCGGGATCAAAGACCACAATGATATTAGCTTTCACAGTCCACCTAGCGAGCAGAGAAAAGAATGTGTTGCTGATGCTTCTGACGGGATTCGGTGTGTTGCATATGTTTTTTTTGCGGGACTAGGAGAGGCAAGTGGGCGCCAGCTCATCGAGTCGCAGGCTAAACTGGACGACGTATATACATGTCAGGCCAAATGATACACCCCTCACACAGCGCCAGTTGCAATTGCGACGAATACATTTAATGCTCCTCATGTTCACATAAAAGAACTCGATATTCCGGGCTGAGGCCAGCCCTGAGAGGTTGTACATTGCCTCCAGTGGACCAGAGGTCTGAGACTGGGCGTTATTGACTATGACCCACAGCAGGTACTATCGATTTTCCACTTTGTCGTTTATCTTTGGCCAACAAATCTAACCAGCCATCTGAATACGGAACCAGGCGGGTATTTCCTCAAAGTGTATTGCAAGAGCGGCATCTCTYGTACCAACCAAATATGATGACACCACTGGGAGATCGGTGTTGGAGATTGTTGTCATTGTGGGCAATTCGGTGACTTCAAGCCGACGATAATGACCCTGTTGCAGGGGCCCCGTTTTACCTTGGCGAACTGCGTCCGTGAGAACGGTATCGCGTTTGCCCTTGCGAGTTGAGACAGGCTATTGTTTACTTTGCCCGTTTCTCTCTCTCTCTCTCTCTCTCTCTCTTTTACATGACGATGGTTATACTCCCTGATCACTCTGAATATTCTCATATTCCCGGCCCACGGCCAAGGCTGGCATTGATCGGCATCCACCACTGGATTGGCRACAACAAATTTCACGTGCAAAYCTTGGTGCGCACTTATAGAATAACATAGATAGTGCATGCAGTTACACACACACWCWCWCTCTCGCTCAYGTTCAAATGTTAYTCCTCGACAACTTGTGACACCGCACTGGTAGCCAAGCCAGTTAGAGCCGTTGGCAAGTTGGTTGTTACATATCTGGCTTACGCCACTACACGCTCTGCCTCCTTGCCTGTACTAGGATTGGTCCCGACTTAACATCCCCTTGGGAACCTTTCATGAACGAAAACGATTGTTGGCTCCCACTGCCTGTTCCGTGACATAGATGATTTTCCTATGCAGGTGCCCCTAACTCCGCTGAGTGGTGCGATAGACATAAATACACCGGGCATTCCCCTACGAACCCACCTTGTACGGTCACATGTACCTCGATTTCGAGCCTTCGATGATGCTGAAGTAGTGTTGTCCCCTCCCATGCTCCTGGGTTCCATCAGACTGGGAGAAGATAAATGCTCTTGAGTCTTGCATTTTAGAAGTCCTGGCTCTCGAAGCCCTTGCCCCACTCGGCCTATAACTGATTCGCGAACTCGACCATGGATCAAGTCAAAGAACTCCCAGAAACACGTCCGAGAGCGGTTCTTCCACCAAGTCCGTAGCGAAAAAAAGTACAGAATCTCGTATCAGCGCCTATTCATATATGCTTTTCAGCCCTCGGCATCTTCCATCCAATCCTCGAGGGGAAGCGCTCAGCTATTGCTGAGATTCCTAAAAAAACCTTCAGATACGGCCAAACTGACCGTCATCAGGTATCTACATAATCTCCCATCCACTTCGTGCCAAACCTTCGCCCACTCAAATGTTCTCTGCAGCTTGATGTTTATTATCCATTAGATCAAAGTCCAACGGGGAAAACACCCATATTATTCTACTTCTATGGTGGCGGATTCACGACAGGGTCACGTAACATGGCTCAACCCTTCGACCTCGTCTACAGCTGCCTTGGTGCTTACTTTGCTCGTCAGGGCTTCATTACGATAATTCCAGATTACCGCTTAGCGCCAGAAATTCGGTACCCAGAAGCCGCGCAAGATATCGTCGATGCGATGTCATGGTCTCTATCTCGTTGGGAAGATGTCCTTGTCTCGGGGACGACACCGAGCCCTGCAACCGATACACTCTTTATGATGGGACATTCTGCAGGAGCGGCGCATGCTGCTACTGTAATATTCCATCCCACCCTGCTTCCGCTCAACTCTGACCTTCGATCGAGAATTAAAGGGGTCATTTTAGTGTCGGGACCCTTTTACTATCTCTCCCCTAATCCCGAAAAAGAGAATTACATGGCGTATTTTGAAACGGAGGAAAGAGCACGGAAAGAGTCCCCTCTTTCCCTCCTATTTTCGTCATTTCAGACGCTGCCTGCAAAGGATCTTCCACAATTTTTACTGGTTGAAGGCCAGTATGAACCCGCGTGGCTTGTCGAAGTCGGCACAAATTACCACCACCTGCTCGAATGGCATCTTCAATCCCGAGTCAGGAGAATAGTAGCTCAGGGTCACAACCATATCAGCCTATTCTGTGCTCTGTCGACAGGCCAAGGAGAGGAATGGGCTGTAGAAGCTGCGAATTGGATCCAGAAGCTCCATAATTGTCACGCTACAGGCGTATGTGCAGGGTGTCAACCGATTTGTGCCACATGCGTAGGGAGCTAAATGGGCATGCTACAGGTTACCTCACCAGGCGGAAAAGCAACTGGCGCTGGTATCCTTCAAGATATTCGTGGGACGGGTGACTATCCTTGTTCGCAATGTTCGCATGGGGAAACGCAGAATTTTACTATTCAATTTGGGAGTGAGGTGGAGTCTTCCCAGGTGGGTGATTACGATTGACTCTGCGGGGATGATGATATGATAACCAAGCTTTTTACTAATATTTAGACATTCGCACAGTGGGCTTTGAACACCTTCAATTCAATACAAACGTTAACTGATCCATTTGGTCTAGCTGTCCTGACTGTGGTAACAAATGGATGAGGGCGCTCCCTCGGAATTAAAGTACTAGATACCAAGTAGGCTTCGTGTAGTTTTATGCTTACCAACCTCCCACCATTTTTTTTCTGTGCAATCATCAACGATAGCCGAGTTGGGTCGCCCGACTATTCCTGTCTTGATCTTCTAAATAACTTGAGGGCCTATCATTGGCTGCATCTACCTGTTTCTAGAACATTTACCACGGTCCACTGATGTCTCAACTCAGCGCCTATCACTAAACCAGTAGTTCTAGTCTTTCATCACTTGTCACTTCTTGGCAGTTAGCCACGGCCCTTACCGCAAAAAAAATTTCAACAGAAGCTCTGGTCGCGCTCACGCGCTGACATTCATCTCAGTTTCACTTGGGGACAAGATCGCGCCGAGCGCGTCGAGAGCTGCGCAACAGCTCCAAACCTGATATTTATGCGTGACAAGCTCACCACACCCAACACATGTTTTGCGGGCAGGGCTGCTTTGTTCTGACAGAGCACGCACCAACGGAGCCTTTAGGGCACTAATTTTTTCGACTGACATTGACTCGTGGCGTCCGACTCGCTCAGGGGCAAAGTCTCTAAAATCATGASCTAGAATTAGGGAGTACCGTATATCCCACAAGACTGTCCGATTGCATGTTGAACGAAGGATACCTGTGGTCGAAATTAAACAATGTGACTGGTTACCAACACTTCATCTTCTCGATCAAAGGGGTTGGATGGTATATCTTCACAGAGGTTATTCGGATCTAACGTGGACCAAACACCCAGAGGTTCCAAGAGAACATAACGTTGGCTCCTCATCCTTATGACATTTTTCCATGATTGTCATCCCATTGGAGTCTAGTGGCCGCCCATCTCGTCCCGGTGGCTAATTTTTCACCATGCAACACATTTTAGAACCCCACCTGTCATGCCGTATATCCGGCAGCTCTCCGTATTGTGAGGTGATCTTCTAGGGTGCGACGGTGTAACGCTTCGGTGTTGATAGGAGAAATATGAGGGCCTCCAGAAGATATAAAAACCCCAACTAATTCCTCGAAGCCCTCCAACACAACACACACTCAGTTGTTTCTAGTCCTCTCAAAACCATCTACCCCAGTCACTCTTTATATCTACTCACTCGAGATGTTCTCCAAAGTCGCTCTTTTCGTCGCCTCCTCCTTCGCTCTCGCTGCCGTTGCCGCTCCYGGTGGTTACCCAGTCTCTGGTGGTTCCACCACTGTCAACCAGTGCAACGTCGGTGAAGTTCAGTGCTGTTCGTATTGTTCTACTTTCCGCTTGCTCTAGCCACTAAGCCTCAATCAACACAGGCAACTCCGTTCAGGCCGCTAGTTCCAAATCGGTTCAGGGCCTCGCTGGCTTGTTGAACATTGCCCTTGGTTCCCTCACCGGCCAAGTTGGCATCAACTGCACTCCCCTCAGCGTTATCGGCATTGGTGGCAACAGCTGCAATGCYCAACCCGTTTGCTGCGAGAAGAATGAATTCAGTACGTGTTGATGTCGACTCATTATCCTCCTTGGCCTGACATTGATTGTTTAGACGGCCTTATCAACCTTGGCTGCAGCCCCATCAACGTCAACCTCTAGATGGTTTTTTGTTAGAGGACACGGTCWAGTTTATGGACCTCTCCTAGCCGTGTACCGCATTTGATACCCTGCACATGTCTGTCTATCTTACACTGTTGTTGGCAATATAGTTGGTACCCTATTCTATGAGTGAGAGTGAGAGTGAGAGTGACCGTCCCTTCTGGCCTTGTCATAAAAAGAGTATGACAACAGTGGGATTCGAACCCACGCCCGAAGACCAGATTAAAGTAGAACCGTAAGTCCTGATTCTGGCGCCTTAGACCACTCGGCCATGTTGCCCTAATTTTATAAGTGTAATTCAGAATATTCCAAGTATATTGGTGTTAGACTTCCCTGCCATTGCCAACAACTGACTTTTGATCCACAATACTTCTGTACCGATGGTTAGCCTAATCTAGCTGCATCAGATCCCTAGTTCTCACTGTTTTTGAAAACTACCCTCAGGTCAGTCACAGCTGGAGGGCTCTCCTCCGTCAACTGCTCAGGAAACAGCTTTGCTCAACCATAAGCGATTTGTTGCTCGGTTCTGCTTATTCTCAACTTGGTTACATACTTACTGCACATTGATTGAAGAAGGATGAGATGATGGACAGGATGCTTGAGGCGCCAAGACAGGGGAGGATATACCTAAGGTCAGAAAGTGACCGTTCCTGCCTTCCAACAAGTACAGCCAGAGCAGCCAGAGCCACAAATGTGAACAAAACAAGCAGGGCGGTCGGCATGAACAACGGGTACAGCTAGTTTTGATACGTACATGGGGAGATCGACCCACCACTTTAGGGACGGAATGCGCCGGAGTTGAGATCATTGGCACGGCCTACGAGTGTCGTGTGCAGGGGGGAGTTGGTTTGCGCCAGTAACAGGGGAGACCTGTTGCGTTGCCGCTTGCTATCTGTATATCAACGGACAGTATTGTGAATTTCCAACGGGTCCTCTGRCAATCTTGTGGACTGAACAAGGTAAGTGAGATCATGCCACGAGGAACATATCGGCGTAGTTTGAGGCCTATCGGCAATCGAGTGTGCAATTGTCGGTGGGGGGAAGCGGGCCGGGTACGCCTATCAGTGGCCGGAGACCCTTGGGCCTTGAATGAGCATGCAGCTGGACAAGCCATAACAAATAGGTGTAGCTACGAAAAGCGCATGAGTCACTGCTGTTTGAGTAGCGCAAATCCGCATGGTCGCATGTATTAAAGGGGCACGGGGTTGATTTAATTAAGTATCATTGGTTTTGTGGCTTATTGTCATTAGGACAACTCGGGAGCACCGGGTCATTTCAGAATCACCAGAGAATCCTCGGCGGGGGGTCAGCGGGGCCCCTCCGTCGTGGGCATATGTGAAAAACGATCGCAGGCTTTTTGTAAGTGACGGCTCGGAGGGGCCCAATTGATTGATGATGGCCCCTCGCCTAAACCAAAAGTGGAAGAAACTCTATAAGCCCGTAAACAACCGGATTTTGTCCAGACCGCAGGGCTGTGGTGCGCCAATTGATTGTATGTGCCGTATTCATCAGGGTTGGCGGAATGTTGAAAGTAAAAAGCTAAGCAGTCTTTGAACGTTTAGTACAGCTCGGCGCAGACTTGCTGCCCCCTCCTCAACATGCTGGGCCTCAAGTGGGGCTAGTTGTAGGTGTAAGTTTGGAGCTATGGAGCTTGGGGCCTCGAAGGACCCACAGAGCAGAAAGCCCGGAACTCGGAGTTTCGTTATGCAACTGATTGGTTGCTATGCAAGTTACCCCTAACGGCCCGACTGAGCGCGTCAGCAATGATTATTTCCGCATGAATACATATAATTTATGTAACTTGTACCTGGGGCTTTACGAACTTTTGGCAAGTCCTTTCACTGMCCAATAAAGTTATTTCTGTCTTTGTATACGCAAAAATGCCAGCACTTATAACTCCCGCCTKTTGTTGTTCTTTTGTTCCCCCCTCTACTTTGGTCGCACATAAGCTGTTGTGCTGGTCGCGCCGCTCATTATCCCCTCCCACTCGTGATTTAAAAGGCCAAGAGTTGAAGGCCTTCATTTATCCTTGACCAGCCGACCCACCTCCACTCTCATTTCTAATTTCCCTTTGCCACCATGTCACGATATCTATCGCTTAGCACCACGGACAAAATTAATCAATGGCTTTCCGAAATTCAAAATGCACCCATCCTCCTTCATCCACCACATTCCGTCATCGAAGATATTTTTCACGAGACGCCGCCGGACTTCAGTGATCTTCAAGCCCCCGCGTTCAATTTTCGCCAAGTCGCGAAGAAAAGCGAAGAGCGGAAGTGGAGATCCGAATATCTGAACATTCTAAGTCGGAAGGAGCTTGCGCAGAATAAGGATCGAATTCGCGCCTACTGCGAGCAGACGGGTCTTCACCAAGCTCTGCGGCCGGAGCTAAACACCGTAGAAAGTTTAGTCAGTCTACCGACTTCAGAAACCAATGAGCTGGTGAGTGGTTAAACGAGATCGCATCCGGGGGAAAGCTTTCTGACGCGTTAGTCCCTGCCTGTTGTGTAGGTCACCGAGTCGAGAAGCGTCTTGAAAGGCGAATTTGTCCGCGTCCTCCACATTCGCAATAGCTTTTGGGCAGAGGAGCATGTCCTGGATGCCCTGTTGTCCCAACGGGGACTATCGCCTGGAATGAGGGTGTTCTGTGAGATGCGGCAAAGTGAATGTCTGTATGGATGCGAGAGGGCGCAAATCGCGGCGGAATACATCAGATCATATGCAGCGCATTTGAAACTGGCGATTGATTTCACGTCGTTGTCATCGGCCTTCCCGTACCCCGGGGAGACGATGGAAGCCGGGGAGGGAGAGCCGTCCTCGACTCGAGATTCTTCTCCCGACCGCACTGCCGATAATTCGATTAGCAGCACGGTGGATGTGGGCTCTGGAAAACTTGTCCGTCTATGCAAACAAGCCATTTCAGAGGCGGACTTTAAAGATTGGAAGGACAGGTACGCGTATGATTGTGGCCGTGGCCTTGATTTTTTATTCATGGCCGTTTTTAGATGGGTATTCCAGGCTGGCTGTCGGGCCATACGCCATCCGGGCAATTTATGACATGTTAATCGTCGTTACGGACCTGCTCTRGTGAAATACCCCCCCCGGACTTATACCTATACCCACAGTCATTTCCGCCCGCAGTGGCTCCATGTAATATGTTAATTTTTCTTTTTGCTTGAACATTTGCTTTGGCGTAGTGTCAGCGTGACCTGCGACGCGTGATGATACTTGAACACGTGACTACGTTTACCTTTGGTTACTCTTCTATATAAAGCGCCTAGGAAAGATAAATCACGAACTTGAATCATCATGCCACACAAACGCTCTCTTGAACCAGAGAACTCTCTCGAGGGGTCAGCCAGGAAACGACGCTACCTGGCTACCGCGTCCCCTGTTACCCCCGCTCCATCCCGTTTGTCTTTCTCCACACCGCTCAAAACACCCTACACGCCATACCCATCCCATCCCTCCGACTCTCCTACCAATCCCTTTGGTAGGAAAAGGATCCGACATCTAATTCGAACACTACCGCATGCAACTTCCTTTTCGAAACACCTTCCTCTACGGTTCCAGCTCATTCGCCGGGGCGCTGGTCCGCGCCAAGGCGGTGTCTATCGTGTCGTCCAGGTTCCTTTGAGCTATACACTTGCCCACCTACGCTGTCTCATTGCGTTCCTGTTTGGTGGACTACCTGTGCCAGATGGCATAGATGAACATCTGTTTGAGGTCAAGAAAGACGCCTCGATGTACAGCCAGCTCTACAAGCCCGGACAAGTGAAATCGGGACAGACTTGGGCTAAACTCTCCAGCTCGAAGAATCCTTACAGGTACCGCTTGGAATGTCTCAGCGATGAGGAGGAGGATGAGCATGATGAGTTGTGCTCAGAGTCGGAGCAAGATGATGACAAGGAGCAGAGTGAAGACGAAGAATTTGAAGATTGGAAGTGGGAGGATGAAGAGGAATTCACCGTCGGGCATGTCTGGCCCAAAGGTTATGACCTCGAACGAGCTATTGTCTATGTGAGTTTATGTTTCTTTTTATGCTCGACGCTCCTTGTTGATGTCGCGAACTCCCAGCATCATTCACGGACAACACAAATTCATATCACCATCAATCAGACTGTCATCCCGAAGCGCAAGGGTAAATCCAATACACCATATRTWTTTTCAGCCCGTGGTCGTGTCTGGCTCTCCTCGCTACCATTTCCGCAACCCGTCTTCTCGGTTACTCCGCAAAAGGACCTATCACTGGATAACAAGCGCCATCGTCCGCGAGGAGTGATTAAAGCCACGGACGAGGACGCCGGGGGCGATACCGAGGAGGACGATGACGACGAGTACGCGGAGGATCTCAACCTTGAGCTGGACCCTATTTCATGGAACGAGCCAAAGGATAGTTTTGCCAAGTTTTTGGCGCGATATATGGGCTCGGTTCCACAGCACTCTTCCCTTYCTGCTTCGGCTCATACCGATGATGACGCGGGGCATCTGAGTGAAGAGGGTGATTCCCTATGGTACCCCTCTACACCGGGWCTCACTCGCTCATCGTCCTTGCCTTCTTCTCCTCTTCCGACTTCTTCGCCTCCCCGCTCTTTATCTCGTGTCCAGATAGTCAAATCTTCTTCTGACTTTGGGACTGATGAGGTTGATGAAAAGATAAAGGACGAAGGAGGATATGTGACTCTTACCCTGCCTGCCCTCACACCTTTCCCGCCCAAGACCCGACCYATACGGAAGCGGATGGAGAGAATAGAGAAACGGATGGGGAAAATGAAGAATGGAAAATGGTTATGTGCGCGTGATGAGAAGCCCGAAGAGGAGGAGAAAGACGAGTTGGTCGAGGATAATGGTGAAGAGGGTGAGAAGGTTATGATGTCAGAAAAGGGAGAGGAGGAGGAGGATAATATTCCGGAGAACTGGGATCCATTTGGTGAGGAAGAGGAGTTGTGATGGTTTTTTTTGTTGCAGATCCCATTCCGACGCTTTCTATTTTCATTAATTATCGYTCTCGACCTGCACTTGTTTTTCTTTTGTGGGACTTGTTCACACGCTCATCTCGTTGATACATACACATACACCAGATATTTTTTTACAGTCAAAGTTTTACATTCGGTTACCTCAACACAACTGATCCGTTAATTTCATGTGCTATTTTTAGCTCGAAACTGAATAAAACTGAATACTCAAGAATCGGGACGGCTGGACGATGATGCATCGACCCGTCGGATAATGGCGCTTTGAAGCGCTGATTATCATTTTCCAGAGCTAGGGATCGGAAGATTTTGATTCATTCGGTGCGGCTCGGGGTCATTGATCTGAACCCTGCTATGAGCGTCTTCTCTTGCTTGCCCGCGGTATACATTTACCCTTGTCCTTGCGGTGGTGCCGGGGGGGGGGGGACAGGCAATTAGCCCGCAAAATACCGAGTACGGCGTCCTTATGCTCGAAAATAGTGTAGAAAGCTCCCGCTGAAACGCACTCGGTGTTGATCTGTAAAAGACGAATGGGTTGATCTTTGCCGAGTCGGCCCATCGCGGTGACTCGCGGGTACTTGTCGGTGAAGGTTCGGAAGGTATGTGTTTTGGGGGGCCAAAGGAGACGGTGGGATCGGAAGCTGGTGATATCTGCTGCGCGCTGTTTGAAGGTTTATGGTGAGACAGTTGAGCGGGGGTAGGAGCAAGGGCTCACGAGGCCCATTATCATCCTTGGAGGGCTGGGTGCTCGATTGTAGTTTTGTGACTTGAACGAGAATGTGGACACTACAGCTTTGCTTGTTGATGGTAGGGAGGGCGTAGATTGTCCTGGTTTTGCAGTGGCCGTATGGTGTGATGCATCGGGGTGTACAAGCCGAGTCATGYTATGTAATGGAATGGTCCTTGTGTAGGCGGCTGTGAGCTGTGAGCTGCGGCTGCATATTCGCCAGGCTGGGGTAGAGACACGGAAGCAAGAGACGGGGATGGGGATAAGTAATGAGCTGCGCTGTGTGTCGTGGGAAAGATGAGAGAGGGCCCCTACAAATCCAGTTGTCGAGCGATGACAGCCYCATCGCACCCGGCCTCATGCCAAAACACAAGGGCCCGTCTCCCCAGGACCTCTACTGGCAGCGGAAACACGCCCAGGAGGCCTTCCTSCCCCCCGGCCTCCCCAACCACGGCAACACCTGCTTCATGAACTCGGTTCTCCAGGGCGTAAGTCTCTCTCCCTYCCTTCCCCCACCCACCTATYGCTTTTTGCCAGCCCCGTTCAAAAGTTCTAAAYAAAAATATACCCACATCCACACATTCCCCCACAAAAGCTTATCGCAACACACCTRCTCGCAGACCTTGTCCTCTTCAACGACATCCCAGAATCTGTCCAGAAACACTCCAACACCCCGCTCTTGTCCAGGCGGTCTCCGCAGCTCACCAATGGCCATGGTTTTGGAGGCCCKTATGAGCGGCCGTGGGTAGACATGCCCATCGGTGACAGGTTCCTCGATATCATGTACCGCGCGTGGAGCATCCARTCGCAGAGGAAGCGGGAGAACCTCAGCCCCAAGTGAGTTTTGCTGTTCTTGCCAGCCCCTCTTTGCGACCTGATGGTTATCATTTCCAGAGATCTTTTGGCCGCTGTCGGTGCGAAATACGACCAGTACCTCGATTTCGCTCAACAAGACGCCCACGAATTCTTGCGCATTCTATTAGACGCTATGCGTATGGAGGAACAGGATGTAAGAAACCATAATGGGTAATCTCCTTCTTAAAAATACTGAAAGCGCTTGCGAACAAGGTCATCAAGCAGCGCCAGCCCGTACCCCCAAAGCAACCCAAGAAGCGGCCAAGATCCACACAACTGACACCCACACCACCACCACCACCACCAGCCCTTCCCCAACTCGCAGAAGAGGACAAACTCATCTCGTTTCCGGACATGATCTTTGGCGGAAAGCTYACCAGCATCCTCGTCTGTCAAAAATGCAAGCATATATCCCAGACTTACGAAGATTTCAATGACATCAGCCTSAGCCTCAAACCTGAAGACTATGTCCATGGGCGCAAACGCGACCGGCTCAAGAATTTCGCTAAAAAGCTGTCCGTCTTTCCGAGCTCTTCGTTGACGACGGGCATGCAGATCCAACGCTCGTCGTCCGTACCCCCGAGCCCTCGGGAACGGGAAGATGCGCAGCTATCAGAGAAACCTTTACCCCACGTCGTTACTCGGAGGCGGAGTATGGAGCATTTGCAATCGGATCAACGCGTCCCCACTGCCGATTCTGGTGATCAGCCTGGTGATGTGAAAGAGACAATGACGACGGAAAGTGATGGGTCGAACGTCATCGTCAACGAGGTATCAGCGACCGAAGAAAAGCATATCGAGTTTGTGGAAGAGGAGAAGAAGGAGAAGGATAGGGACAAGGAGAAGAAGAAGAAAGACGCCGAAGATAGCTGGGCCAAGCTGGGACGTCGGATCAGCATGACCGTCAGTCTAGGGAAGAAGAAAAAGAGGAAAAGCGGAACAGGTGATTCTCCAACGAGTCGCAAAGTCTCCACCACTTCTGTCGATATTTCCCCGCAAACACCGCCGAAAAGCTCTGTGCAGCCGTCGTTTGAGAGTACCTCCCCCTTGAGCCCACCACCACACCCGACCGTTACCTCACCTTCACCATCGTTGCCCGAAACAAAGGTTCAACAATTATTGCCTCCGCCGGTGGTACACCCCACCCCAGTTCGCGCATCATCAAGCCCTAGTCATTCGCTGCCCCGTCTTGGTACTCATCAGCGATCCAAGTCCCCCAAACCTCTGAAGCAAACTCCAGAAGAGCAGGCCTATTTGAGGCGCATATTGGCAGACGTCGTACCGAGTTCTATCAGCAGCAGTGGCGGTAATGGTAACGTGAGTCCGTTATCGAGGTTGAAACAAACATCGCACCACTTGCATCTTCCGGGTACAAGTGTGAATGGGAAATCGTCGGGCAGCGGTGTTGGAGGTGACACTTCAAGCGCAAGCACTGGGACAACGACGACGGCGAGTGCGGGGCTGTGGCTGCCACTGGGGGTGAGCCAGTTTAGTGGCCTGGAGGAGTGTTTGAGGATGTTCACGGCTGTGGAGGTGCTGGATGGGGAGAATATGGTTGGGTGTAGGCGGTGTTGGAAGATTGCGAACGGGGTGTACGAGAAGCGGGAGGAAGAGGACAGTGACGATGAAGCTGAAGAGGACGAGGACGAGAATAAAGAAGGCGAGGCCGTACCACTGCAGTCGATTGGGTCTTCTTCGTCAATCGGTTCAAATGTCTCTCACATCTCTTATACGGAACATGGCTACGAGAGAGGGAATCGGCCAA
Organism: Lepiota subincarnata; assembly: GCA_023014305.1. Taxonomy (NCBI): domain Eukaryota; kingdom Fungi; phylum Basidiomycota; class Agaricomycetes; order Agaricales; family Agaricaceae; genus Lepiota; species Lepiota subincarnata. The sequence continues at coordinate 76,050 of JAECYV010000036.1, forward strand.
CAACGTTGACGAGGGGATACACGCATCCTTCGTCTGTTTTGACGCCTACTCTCGCTACCAATTCTATGACGGCGACTCCGCGTGTGCCACCACCTCCCTCGAGTGTATCACTACCATCTCAGAGCGAGGCGCCGTACAACGATCCGACGACACCGACGACGGCGGCCTATGGGTATCGTGCTATGGAGCCCCTGAGGACGCCTGGAGGTTTACCGATTCCCAGTATAGATATTTCGGGGACGGCATCGGAGGTATTGGAGATGGATATGTCAGCGGCTGGTGATAGGAGAGAGGAGTCGTTATCGTCGTCGTCGTCGGTGGGAGAGGGGCAGCCGCGGTCGGTGATGGGCCCTCTGGCTGCTGCTGCTGCTGCTTCTTGGGATTCGTTGGTTGTTCCTGCAACGTCGGTGTTGGGCAAGAAAGGGGGGAAGAAGAGAAGGAGTGGGAGTGGGGATGGGACTAGTCCTAGTGCGAGTGCGAGTGCGAGTAGCGCGGAAGAGAGTGAGATGACGAGTGGGAGTGGGAGTGGGGAAGAAGAGAGTGATGGAGGGTCGGCGTCGTCGGCTATTTCGGATGTGATCGTAGGCGGTGGTGGTGGTGGTGGTGGTGGTGGTGTTGGGAATGGCATGGTGTTAGCGGCGTCTCCTCCGCCCCATCCTCCTCCAGGACTTGGGCATGCATCGATTGCAAACGCGAATAGTGTCACTGAAAAACCGCCGCCAAAGCCAAAGCCAAAGTCGAGACCGAAGAAGAAAAAGGAGACGATGCTTCGGCCGGCGTATAAACGCTACTTGATCTCTGTGCCTCCACCTGTGCTGGTYATTCATATGAAAAGGTTTCAGCAGATGCATTCGTCTGGGTCGCCGTTGTCGTTTTCAGCGTTTTCGTCGTCGATTGCTGAGAAGCTTGCTGCGGGATTTTCTGGTGGAGGTAATGGAGGTAGTGGCGGCAGTGGTAGTCCCGGAGGTAGCAGTGGAGGCGTGGGTGGAGGTGGGTTGAGTTTTGGTTTGGGATTTGGGGGGATGGGGGGGTTCAAGAAGTTGGAAGAGTTTGTGTCGTTCCCTGAGTGGCTTGATTTGGGACCTTTTCTTGCGCCGAAGAAGGAAGAGTTTGGGTTGAGTAAGAGCAAGGGTAGGAACAAGAAGGGGAAGGGAGGAGGGGATGGGGAGAGGTGTATGTATAGGCTTTATGCTGTTGTGGTGCATATCGGGAATATGGTGTGTTGTGCTTTCTTTTTTTCTTTTTTCTTTGGTGATTGAAAGAAAGAGACAGTTGGGTGGGCATTATGTTGCATATACGGCATTGCCTAGTGAGCCTCCTTGGGCAAGTGGAAGGAAGGCGGAAAATAGTGGTGAGATGGAAACAAAGGAGCAGCAGCAGCAGTCGGGAGCGATGAATGGGGTTGGCGAGGGCCCGGTGTCTTCGCTAACTTTGGTGCCGTCGTCATCGTCGTCTTCAGCGTCATTGGCGACTGGTGGTCAGACGAGTGTTGGAGAGACGATGACTGAGGTTTCGGGATCTGCTCAGAGTGTGCGGGGCGATGGCGGCAACGGCGGGGGCGGGGACCAGAGGGCAAGGAGGCAATGGGCGTACATTTCGGATACGAATGTGCGTATTGTGCCACTTGAGGAGGTGTTGAATGCGCGGGCGTATCTTTGCATGTATGAGCGTGTGTAGTTGTAGCATTTTTTTGGAATCACATATAATTTATTGGGACAATGTGACTACGGTAGGGGGGGGATTGGACGTTTAGTGTAGAGGTCCATTGGTCGACGGAAGCCTTAGGGGGAGGAAGGGGTGGTGAGCTGGGGGGGTGGGTATGATGGTGAAAGAACTGACCTCCTTCACCGGTGTCCCCGAGGTGTTTGACGAGGTCAAAGCCGACGTCGTGCAGAACGCGAGGAAAGTCTGAGGGTCTGAGCTTGAGGGTGTGGTAGTTCGCCTTGGTATGCTTTTTGGGGAGGATTGAGGTGAATGGGTAATGAGAGAGAGAGAGGAACGCCATACCTCGGACATACGCCTTGCCTTGGCGTAGGACTCCCAGGCCTGGGGTTCGAGGACAAGATGACCACCCSGGTGGAGGACGGCGTGTATTTTGCGGAAGAAGGCGATGAGGCCGTCGTCGCCTTGGTTAAGGTGAATCCATTTGGTGATGGAGAGCCTGCACGTAGTTATTAGCTATGGAAAAACACGCGTTTATTGTTGTAAAAGCGTACGCGAGAACGACGTCGTAGCCTGCTTTATCCTCTGGGATATCATCCTTGGTCCAGTCTRCACAGCGAAAGGCTAGATTATGGGGGAAAACGCGTTTATCGTGACCGGGTGCGGTGGCGGGAGGGATTGGGAGGGGTGCGAGTTCGTGTGGGAGAGAGGCGGGGAAGTAGTCGGGGAGAGGGGAGAGGGGGTTTGGGGACTGGAGAGACCAGGCGGTGAGACGGTGGCGCCATGCTTGTTGGACGAGGGTGGGGTCGATGTCGACGCCGGTGATGGCTTGGGGGTGGAGGAGCTGGGCGACGGCGGTGGTGATGTTGCCGTTGTTTGCGCCGATGTCGAGGACGGAGCTGTCGGTGAAGAGGGAGGGTGGGAGGAGGGCGAGGCGGGGGAGGAGGGCGTTGGGACGCTTGGAGGCGTAGTAGAGTGAGTAGTTGCCGTGTTGAGTCATGTCCTTTTTCTTCACGAGAGTCACTGCTGGTGCTGGTGCTGCTGTTACKACTCTCTTTATCTCTCGTCGCACCATGGCTACTACTACTGCTGCCGCTGCCCTCGGCGCACTCAACATCGCGCCCATCGCTGCTCTCGACCACACTGCTGCCAACTCCCCCGCGGCCTGGAAGGACATTCTCGCTGCATCTGGTGCTGCYCCGGCTCGCTTCGAGCTCATCAAGACCCTCGTCTATAAACCCAAGACTGCAAAATCGGCTACSCCTGTTCCTGTCGTCGTCATCGCCCGGGAGGAGGTAGAGACTAGCTCTTCTGCCATTGCGAAGGCTCTTAACCTCAAGGAACTCAGGCTCGCGTCTGARGACCTCCTCACTGAATTTTTCGCCCTCGATAAGAACTCCCGTATGCCTCTTTGACTATATCTTTGATCTTGATTTTTTTTTAATTTGGCCTCGTGCATCCTAGTCTCGCCGCTCGCACTCAACGCAGACAATTTTTCCCGTGTCACCACCGTCGTCGATTCTACGATCGGGACCACCGATGCCCCTCTCGCTCTCCACGCCAATTCGGCCTCTTCTACCCTATTCCTCTCGGGCTCGGATATCCTTCGTTATCTCAAGTCTCTAGAAACGGATAACACCAAGATCAACGAGTTTGATCTTGTCAACCTCGCTGCTGCTAATGCCCAAGGTGGGGCCGGGGTCACTGCCGCCGCCGCTGCTGCCAAATCTGTTCAAAAAGAAAAAGAGGACGGCAAGATCGAGGGTGCTGTTCAGATCGCCATCGGGGTCAAGAAAGAGGTTGATTTTGCTTCGTGGTATACTAATGTTCGTTGTCGKWTKYTTTTTTGTGCGGTGATCGATTGCTCATCGCACGCGCGTGCGCGCGTCTAGGTTTTGATCAAAGCGGATATGCTCGACTATTATAGTGTTAGTGGCTGTTACATTCTCAAGCCGTGGTCGTATAGTATCTGGGAGACTATCCAGGGTATGTGTTTCTTTTTATTTTTATTTTATTACCGCAATCGTKTTCATTGTTGTTGTTGTCAGAATGGTTCAATGTCCATATCAAGGAACTCGGCGTTCAAAATGCCTACTTCCCCATGTTCGTTTCTCAAAGCGTCCTTGAACGTGAAAAAGATCATATTGAAGGCTTCTCCCCCGAAGTCGCCTGGGTCACTCGCGCGTAGGTTATCGACTTTTATCAATCGCTCTCATTTAATCTCATCACACACCCACACCCACCCACACACACATACAGTGGCCAGTCTGAACTGGAAGAGCCCATCGCCATCCGCCCGACCTCGGAAACTGTGATGTATCCCTATTACGCCAAGTGGATCCGCTCTCACCGCGATCTTCCGCTCAAGCTCAATCAATGGAACTCGGTTGTGCGGTGGGAGTTCAAGAATCCCCAACCGTTCCTCCGCACCCGCGAGTTCCTCTGGCAAGAAGGCCATACCGCCCACTTGACCAAGGAAGAGGCCGATACCGAGGTCAGGCAGATCTTGACTCTCTACCGTCGCGTCTATGAAGAACTACTTGCTGTCCCCGTCATCGAGGGCGTCAAGTCTGACAAGGAAAAATTCGCTGGTGGATTGTACACTACCACCGTCGAGGGTTTCGTTCCTACCTCTGGCCGTGGGATCCAGGGTGGTACCTCTCACTCTCTCGGTCAAAACTTTTCCAAGCCGGAGATGTTCAACATCTTTGTCGAGGACCCGGACAATGACGGCCAAAAGTTGTATGTCTGGCAAAACTCTTGGGGATTGTCGACTAGGACTATTGGTGTCACTGTTATGGTTCATGGTGATAACCAAGGGCTGGTCTTGCCCCCGCGTGTGGCTAGCATTCAGGTCATTGTCATCCCCTGCGGTATCACTGCGAGGACGAGTGATGCAGATAGGAAGACGATCAATGATGCTTGTGAGGATCTTGCTGTCAAGCTTCGTAAGGCGGGTGTTAGAGCTCGTTCGGATTTGCGGGATGCGTATACCCCTGGATACAAGTTTAACGATTGGGAGCAAAAGGTACAGTTGCAACCCCCCTTCCCTCTCTTTGTATATAATGTTGACTTTTCTGTCTTTTACAGGGCGTCCCACTCCGCCTTGAAATCGGGCCCAATGACCTCAAAACCTCGCAAACACTCTCTGTGCGTCGRGATAGTGGTGTGAAAAAACCGCTCCCGCTTGGAGATATTACCTCTAGCGTTCCTACACTACTCGAGACGATTCAAAAGGATATGTTCGACCGTGCAAAGAAGATATACGATGAGCGGTTGATCGAGGTGACCAAGTGGGAAGATGTGGTCCCTACATTGGAGAACAAGTGTATTGTTGTGATACCCTGGTGCGAGAGGACTGAATGTGAAGATGAGATCAAGGATAGGAGTGCGAAGGAGTGAGTTTTTCTATTTTTTTCAAAAAATAATAGATGTGGGTGTGCTGATGATGATATAGAGCGGCTGAAGTGGCGGATGAACGTGCGCCTTCTTCTGGTGCCAAGTCGCTTGCGATACCGTTTGACCAGAGTCGTTGGACACCGATTGAGCCTGGAAAGACCAAGTGCCCGGCCTGTGGGCACGATTCGAAGAGGTGGACGATGTTTGGAAGGAGTTATTAGGAAGTAAGAAAAAAGGGAATTGGGGAATTTTTAGCATAAAAATCAAAACTATTTAGAATTTGATGCGTGTTGTCACATGACACGTGCGCTTTTGAACTGGCGTCTTGTGACAATTGATTTCACTTTGGGGCTTTTTGCTTTGCTAGAACTGAAACCCGATGACAATTCGGACGCTGATATGTCCACTCGCAACAAGGCCGTTTCATAGAAAGTTTTCTCTGTTGAGAGGTGGACTGAAAGTCGAGAACAAGGCGTTCTCGAAGACGTTGCGGCTGCCCAGGACTGCGTTTCCTCTATGGGCGGAACCGGGGAGAAGCGAGGAGCCGTTTCGGAAGCGGATGACGGAGGAGGTGTATCGTTGGCAGGTGAGGGTTTGATAAGTGTATGTGGGTTAACGGTCTTTGCTTATTTCCATTGATGGGGACGGTTTTTAGTGGAAATATAGGCGGGGGCCGTTGTTTGTGTTGCATGATGGACCGCCGTATGCGAATGGTGATTTGCATATGGGTGCGTGGTTTTTTTTTGGTTTTTTTGACTGTGGTTCCTAAGGTTTTATGGTTGTTGTTGTTGTTGTTGTTGTTGGACAGGGCATGCTCTAAATAAGATTCTTAAGGATATTATAATCCGTTCGCAGTTGATGCTTGGGAAGAGAGTCAAGTACGTTTTTTTTTTGCAAAACTCCGGTCTTTTGTGATTCTATTGCTGATTGCTGATTGTTGGGGGACAAAGTTATATTCCTGGGTGGGACTGCCATGGATTACCGATCGAGAACAAGGCATTACAAGAACTCGGTGTATGTGTATCTTATCTCTTCTTTTTTTTCATGGCTTAAAACCGCATTGTCCGCTGAATTTTTTTATTTTTATTTTAGAAAGATGCACGCTCGGTCGATCCTGCACAGATCAGAGACGCCGCAAAGGCGACTGCGATTCGTGAGATTGAATCACAGAAGAAACARTTTTGGTCGCTTGGTGTTATGGCGGATTGGGAGTCGAGTGAGGATACGTATCGGACGTTGGGTGAGTTTCTCTTTCTTTTCCCCTTCCCTGTGCTTTTGTATGTGTGTGGAGGAAGGACTGAGCTGATAATGTGAGCGGTGATTTTTTTAGATCACAAGTACGAAATGAGACAGCTTCGGATTTTTAAAAAGATGGTTGAACGAGGTATTGGGATTCTGGTTGCTTCTTCAATCCATTCATTTCCCCTTCCTAATAAAGAAATTTCACAGGCTTGATTTATCGCCATTATCGCCCAGTCCATTTTTCACCGTCTTCGCGCTCCGCATTGGCAGAAGCAGAACTCGTTTACAAGGACGATCATRTCTCCCACTCGGTTTTCGTCACTTTTGATTTGGTAAACAACGACGGCAAATCTACTGCGGATTGTCGTAGTGGTCATGGCGGAGGTGGTGGGGTGCTCCAGGCGCTTTTGGCGAGAAAGGAGAAGGAGCCTGTCAAGGTGTTGGTGTGGACTACAACCCCTTGGACGTTGACTGCTAATATGGGCATTGCTGTTCACCCTGAACTTGATTATGTTGCMGTYCGTYGTCRGAGTACTCGTGTTGGTGAGGATGAGGGTTCTTTRRCGATGAGGGGTCTTGTCGTTGTMGCCAAGGAGAGGCTGGAAGCTTTGAGCGAGAYTGTTGGAGAAGCGGAGATYGTTGCAGAGTTCAAAGGTTCGCTAACCTCCCTCACCCTCYTTTTTCTTTGTATGRCTTATTCYGTAYGATGCAAAGGTTCTGAACTYGTTRGCGCTACTTATGAACCTTTGTTTTCTTCCCAATCACRACCTCGAACGAATATGAAGATCATCTCTGCTTCCCACGTCACCTCCGACTCTGGCACGGGRCTCGTCCACTGTGCACCTGCGCATGGCGCAGARGACTATCACGCCTTCCGTGAYCTTRGTTTGCTTTCCGATTCGAACAGCATGGTTTGCCATGTGGATGGGGAAGGCAAATTTAGCGGTGAAGTTGCGAGTGTYGTAGGCCTATCCGCTGCCGAGGAGATTCAAGGCAAAGAAGTGCTTGGGGATGGATCGAAAGCGGTGGTGGATGTGTTGAAGCGGTTAGGGAGATTGGTAAAGGTGAAGCGATTCAAGCATCGGTATCCGTACGATTGGAAAACGGATAAGCCCATTATTGTTACGTATGTTTTTTTTTATTAATCCCGCTCTGCTTGGTGGGGGATCCCCCTTTTTTTTGCTGACTTTGGAAATAAGGGCGACGTCGCAATGGTTTGCTAATCTTGATGATATCAAGGATAGTGCGCTGAAGGCTCTTGAAGATGTTTCTTTTTATCCTGCGCAATGTACTTGTATTTTTTTCTATATCTTGCCTTTTATCGACGAGCTTATATCGCGATTTTACTCACACAGCACGAAACCGCCTAGAATCGTTCGTCCGGTCTCGTTCTGAATGGTGTATTTCCCGACAGCGCGTCTGGGGCGTTCCCATCCCCGCCCTACACCATATCCCCACCGATCGCGCCGTGCTCGATAGCACGACCCTCAATTACATTCTTGATGCCCTGGAGCAAAAAGGTGTGGCGCATTGGTGGACGGGRCCTATAGAGGACTTTGTCCCACCCGAGCTGCATGATGATCCTAATACATCTGTTGCGGAGACGTGGAGRAAGGGCACGGATACGATGGATGTGTGGTTTGATTCGGGCACTTCTTGGTCGATGTTGCGTGAGTTGGGGATGGAAGAAGAAGGGAGTAGGGAGTTTTTGGCGGAGGTGTGTCTGGAGGGTTCGGATCAACATCGGGGATGGTTTCAGAGTCAGTTGTTGACGAGGGTTGGGTCGGCGATGGGGGCGAAAAGTCCGTATCGGGATTTGATTACGCATGGGATGGTGTTGGATGAGAGTGGGAAGAAGATGAGCAAGTCGTTGGGGAATATCGTTAGTCCTATGACGGTGATTCATGGTGGCAAAGTACGTGTCACTGTTCTTTTCCCCCTCCCCCTTACAAGTGTTTGGAAAGACTCATCTGGTGCTTGGTAGGACAAGAAGAAGAATCCGGCTTATGGTGCGGATGTTCTTAGGCTATGGGCTGCAACGGTAGAATATTGGAGGGATATGGCGATTGGACCCAAGGTTCTTGCTCAGGCTGCGGAGTCTATGCGCAAGATTAGAAACTCGACTAGGTTCTTGCTGGGCAATCTTGAGGATGGTGCTATGCTGAAAGATCTGGAACCAGTTCCAAGGTCCGAAATGGGCCTGGTGAGTTTCTTTCGTCGTGCTGGTGTCCTTATGGCAAAATTCATGTGTTCCTCCCCCCCCCCCAGGCGGAACGCTATGTGATGCATGAATTATACACTCTCCAGCAAACAGCTATAGAAAGCTATGCGACCTACAACTTTCCCAAGGGTCTGTTTCTGATTGTGATACTGTCTACATATTACTTATACCTTTGGGTGTGTTAGTCATGAGCACGCTGGGCCACTTTGCGAACGTTACACTTTCTTCCTTGTATTTTGACGTAACCAAGGACTGCCTCTATGCTGACAATCCTTTGGGGTCCGAGCGACGATCGGTGATGACAGTCCTGGAACGGGTGCGTGGCTACGCACTAGCTTGTCTAATACTTATGAAATAGCATGGTGTACTAGATATTAGACACCATGACAGCTATCTATGCCCCCGTGCTTCCCCACCTTGCGGAAGAAGTGCATGCGATCAGATGTCCCGATGGCTCTTCCTTCTTCATGCAAGATTGGGTACCTCTGGTTTGTCTTTTTTTACCATTTGCAGCTCAAGACACTTAGACTTTGGATTCGACAGGATGCGGAATGGGAGGACCCGGTCGCGTTCCGCGAGATGAAGGAACTTTTACGGATTAGGGGTCACGTTCTTGCCCTCCTCGAGCAAGCCCGTGGGGACAAGTAGGTCCTTCCTTCTGATATAACCCATCTCCTTAGCTGTGCTCATCCAATCTATAGACGTATCAAGAGCTCATTAGAAGCGGAAGTAGATATCATTGTACCTGCTGGTCAAGAGTCCCATGAGCTCGCGTGCTTGCTCCGTCGTGAAGGTACTGCAGTTTACCCCTGTGCATTAATATGTAAAGCTAACCGTCACTCACGTATAGAAAACTTCCTAAAAACGCTATTTATCACTTCGGATGCAGTGATACAAGACGAAGGCTCTCTAGGTACTCTGTCGTCCGAGTGGGTATATACGGACACTATCTCTATGGCCGGTACGCTTCCTTGCCTGCCATACGGACTGAACAATGACCCCTTTTTCTTTGTTTCAAAGACTCTGAAGAAGACATCGCGATCCGGGTGCGTCCCGCGACGCTGGAAAAATGTCCTCGATGCTGGACGTATACCCGGGTGGAAGAGGATGTGCTCTGTACACGGTGTGATGGGGTTGTTGGAGATGTGGGCATCTAAGTCGGTTGTGTATGTTTATCATAATTTATTACATAGTAACCCTCCGCTCTCTTGCATTTTTTTCTTCGAGCATGCTTAGATAATGTTATTTGGTAGATTTAGAATTACTACATTCCCGAGTCTCGACTTATTACTGGGTTTGGTTTCTGCTGGTATGGTACTCTTTGGTGTTTATGCTTGATTTGTCTTTAGTTCGGTTGACCCATTGAGCCAAAACGCAATCCAAGCTGATACGCACATACAATTGTATGTGCGTGTCAGCTTGGATCACAACGGGCAATAGCGTAAACCCGTACTAAACTAGGTTACCAGCTTTCTACTCACCACATCAAGGCGCTTGCACGGTACGTCCCAGGTTTACCCCGATCTGCGGTATTATTCGAGACACATGGGTAGGTTCGTCAACGGACAGACCGCTCCTGAATCCCTCAATTCTAACCAAGGAATAAGAATTAAGGCCCGCTGGAGTGTCCTGGTGAAAGAATTTACTTGTAATTTTCCCGAGACCTTTCCTCATCTAAACTGCCGACCGCCCCCTCCTCGGACCTCGATCCCAAGACACGGACTAGCTCAATGCAATCCAGCTGGCCTCTGAGGGAAAAGACAACACGCGCAAACCCGAATTTGTTCATAAGGTACACCGGCGCCACATCATCGACTTTATCCGGAGCGCTAGCCAAGCATGGACTAAGCGGGTAAATTCATGGATATCATCATACGATTCTCAACATATTCACTTGTCAAGCAAACGAAAATCACGACCTTCCACCCTGAGCGGTGGATCCAAAGGTGTGGTAGAGTGTAGAGTGGCCTGGATTAAGGGGACCCACGCAACTGATTCAGGCAGCCGGTTCAAGAGGTTCCATGCCTAACGCCATGGCCTTCAAACCGACGTGCATTGTGACTTTGGGGTTATTCGGTAGCGCCAGACCGCTAGTTCCAAGCTAGACAAACAAGTACTTATCTTAATACGATTGATAAGAGGTACCTTATCGGAGCTGGAGCAGACTCGATATGGAGCTGTAGCATCTTTTACATGCTCCAAGGTGGTGTGTTGGATATCCAGACATAAGTGAGTGATATTCCGGGCTTTTCTGGTGAATCATAGTGCACCTCTGAATCGGATCCGCCTCCCCGCCCACTGTCCATATTCCAATAGCACTTTGTCGTAACGAAGGTAATCATGTTGGGTGTCTAGCTTCTTATCCGGTTCCCCGCTTTCCTGCTATYGATCGTTGATGGCTCGTTATGGATACCCGGGTGTTCATTTCGTCAGGTTCCTGTGGTGCTCGCTCCAGCCGTGTCTTCATTAAAGCTGGTGCTCGCTCTTATGCTTTCCATTCTGATTGCATCCTGCCCCCCTATTGTGTGTCTCCGCACCTACACACCCCCTAATCCTCGCCGTCCGCCCCCTGTTCCTACAGCTGGGCCTGTTGCACCATGAGCAACGTTAACTCTCATGGTACAGGCGAGCACACTCCACTACTACYTACTCAAGCCGACGGGAATACATCTTCGAAACCACACAACRTTCCACCTCCCAACTCCGACGACTCTCCTAAGAGCATAGATGCAGCRAGGAGGCGCTTCCTCAGTCAACTCGCACTCGCCTCTGCGGTCCTGTTCGTTGTCTTGTACTTTTCCTCCTCCTGCGCCAAAAATTCAAGGAACGCGGACACGGACAATTATGACCCAGGCGCGCCATTCGCTCCGCCCCGTATTCAGAGGTTGTGGGGTGAATATACGCCATACTACTCCGTGGAAAAGTATCGACACCCACCGGGAGATTGTCGATTGACGCAGGCCAACATTGTGCGTACAGTCTGCCAACTGACCTCGAGACTATTTTTGTAAATGTCCTGCAGCTGCACCGCCACGGCACGCGTTACCCATCACTCAATCAGACCACTAAAATCCTCAAGACGCTTCTCAAGCTGCAAGCAGCCGAGGCGTTTAAGGATAAGAATCTCCAGTTCCTTACCAACTACACCTATGACTTGGGCTCGGCCGCTCTGGTGCCCTATGGGGAGAAGGAGTGAGCCTCATTCCCTCCCAATATCATGAACATAAGTGACATGGCGTTTCATATCTCGGTTGTAATCTTGTCCCCACTAAATTCCACAGACAGATCAATTCCGGTCGAAAGGCATTTTCCCGATACAAACAACTAGTGAATAAGCAGAACCTTCCTTTTGTCCGGGTATCGGGAGGCCCGGGTACCGTTCTAAGTGCCCACAGATGGACGGAAGGTAAATCTATCTACAAAGTGCACGATAATAGTTCCTTGATCTAGTGGTTTATCTTTGTACCCTTAGGCTTTGGCGTAGTCAGTGATGGTGTGTTGCAGCCGCCAGTATCAATGGAGATTCCTCCACATGTTGGTCTTGCCTTCCATGCTCGGAAACCCCCACCTTACATTTATTTCACCAGGCTGGATTCAACACCACCCTTCGTGCTGGTAGTTGTCCTAACGCGGCACCCACCGGGGCTGAAGCTCGGGAATGGCGGGACATATATGCGAAGCCGATAGCGGGCCGATTGAACTCGGGTGCTAAAGGTCAGCTTCCAGCCATTGCGAGGGCCATCGCCACGTCTGAATCCTGATCCCATTTGTAAAAGGTCTTCCAGAGCCCCTCACACAGGAAGACGTGCGATTCTTAATGGTCCTGTGCGTCTTTGAGACTCTCGCAAAGGAACAATACAGCCCTTTTTGCGAGCTCTTCAACGAAGAAGAATTTGAAGCGTTTGAATATAGCCTTGATCTGAGTGAATATTACTCTGCTGGGTGGGTTCCTAGGCTATCACTGCTTGAGATGATCAGCATTTCATGCTTTTATTATTGATTAGATACGGCGCACCACTGGGACCTGTTCAAGGCATTGGATATATCAATGAACTTCTTKCCCGCCTCACGGACCAGCCCGTTCGAGATAATACCCAGACTAATCGGACACAGGACTCGAATCCGGAAACTTTCCCTCTCGGACGCGCGATGTATGCTGACTTCACGCACAGCACTCTAATGACGTCTGTTGTCAGCGCCATGGGACTCTTCGATGAGAGTGGGACTAGCTCATCAGGGGTCATGAACCCAAGGAAGCCTAATAAACACAGAGCATGGGTTATAAGTAGGATGTTGCCATTCTCGGCGAAGTTGGTGGTCGAGCGAATGGAGTGTGGTCTGTCTTTCATTGGTGGATATGATGGCGCGGAAGGCGTCGACACGGCCGGAAGAAGAAAGCACCAAAGGGAGAGGCGCAAAAGACGGAAAGAGAGTGGCAAGGAGATCTCGATATATGTGAGAGTGTTAATGAATGACGCGGTTCAAGTAGATATCTGCGGGGGGGTGGGCGTGGATGGGTTGTGTCTTCTGCAAGACTTTGTGAAGAGCCAGGAGTATGCTAGGGAAAACGGGAAGGGCGATTGGGAGAAATGCTTTATGTGATTGCTGTATAACTCAGTATAATCAGGATGGAATGACACTTGTAGGACACTTGGGATGGTGGTCTGAAGCCCGGGTGTTGCGTTGTGATCTTGAGGCTGGAATTCAGGTATGAGGTGAGAATTGTGAACAGAAGCCTCAGCTCGGAACACGTCTGCGCGAAAATTAAAAACTAAATCAATAACGRAACCGCCCCACCCTGGACAATGCATTGGTGTCATCCCGGATCCTACTCGGGTGAGAGTTAGCGCAGCCCAGCGAAAAGCGCCCACTAGCCTTGTCACTTAAAAAGACTCGCCAGCCCAGCCCCTCACCTCAAACCAACTGTTTCTGGTCGTACCATGACCGAGGTCAACGAGCGAGATACAGCAGATCGTTCTCTACTTCTACTTGCGTCTAGGGGCCGAAAGGATCCTCGCGTATCCTATGGCACGAACTGGCGGACCCATACGATTTTACCGACTTTCCACAGTGGTGACCACGCCCATGAGAGCCCCCCAATGAACATGATTCCCGACGAGCGGTCCTCCTGGTCTAAACGCCTCCGAAGTCGACTAGGATATCCGCTGTTGTTTTGCCTGCTGGTGCCCACCCTCCTGCTGGTCACTTTACACGTTGACTATTTCGGTGCCCACCACGCGCCAACCACCTTGCCAAGCCACATGGGCTTAGACGATGACGCTTTAGGGGTGCCACTTGTACCCGCTCGGGTCCAGAAGTTATGGGGTCCATATTCACCATACCAACCTATGGGGAAATACAAGCCTCCTCCAAGAGATTGTCAGATTACGCAGGCTAATATCGTACGTTCTCCCGGATACTATTTTAGGATTATTCCAATRTTTTTCAGCTCCAACGTCATGGTGGGCGTTACCCATCGCTCAATCACACCTTGCGTATTTCGCGAGCCCTTCAGAGGTTACAAGCAGCAAAGTCTTATAAGAATCCAAGGCTTCAGTTCCTCAAGAACTACACATACGATTTAGGCATATCTGATCTGGTGCCCATTGGGATATATGAGTAAGTCATCTTGAATCTCCTCCTTTCTTCGGCATTCTTCGAAATTCGACATTGGCCGGCTTCCGATAGGCCTTGATGCTTGACGCTGGCTCTGGCTTCTCGAGCCTACTATATTASATAATCCTTTCTACTTCATTACTAACCCCTCTACTCTTCAGGCAGTTCGAAGCCGGTCGCGAAACATTTTCTCGGTACTCGAATCTTGTTAGCGAACAGAATAATCCCTTTCTCCGTGCATCAGGGAATGAGAGCATAATTCAAAGTGCATCCACATGGGCAGAAGGTCCGTGACAATTAACAATACACATTATTGTGTCTTGACGCATATACTTCAGGTTTCAAGGCTARCAGTGGTRGTACGCTCCCGCCAACTCTTCTAATCCCTTCACATGCAAGTATATTCGGCCTTCTTTAAATCCCATAATCTCAGCTCTCCTGYCAGGGTTTCAATGATACRATCCATTTGGGCAACTGTCTGAATGCGGAACTACGCTCCAAGGAAGAGCGCAACGAATGGCGGACCAAGTTTGCAACGCCGATAGCACATCGGTTGAACTCTGCCGCCAAAGGTAAGTCTGCTTTTAGCCTTTGCTTTTTGGTTTAGCATATTTAAAGTGTTTCCCCTTGTAAAGGGCGCCCAAAAAAAGCGAAGAAGGTCAATCCCAGAGATGTGCAATATTTGTTCGAGCTCTGCGCTCTTGATACTCTTGCAAAAGAGACGTACAGTCCCTTCTGTGAGCTCTTCAGCGAAAAGGAATTCGAGGAGTATGAATACTCCCATGATCTACGAAGATACTATTCAGTTGGGTAGGYTATTCGACCTATCTAAGCGATCAACTCCCGGAAATCATATTTTCTGCTAGATATGGTGCCCAACTAGGCCCTGTCCAAGGCGTTGGATACATCAACGAGCTTCTTGCCCGCCTCACAGACCAACCTGTCCGAGATAACACTTCAACGAATCGAACCTTGGACTCGAACCCGGAAACCTTCCCCCTTGGTCGTGGGATATACGTGGACATCACACATGGTAGTCTGATGTTATCTGCTATCAGTGCCATGGGACTCTTCGATGATAACAAAGGCGAACTAGCCTTCGGTGAGAGGGTCATGGATCCAATAAAACCCAACAAGCACAGGTCATGGGTTGTGAGCAAGATTACGCCATTCTCAGCAAAACTAGTGGTCGAACGAATGGAGTGCGGTTTACCTATGGTTGATGGAGGCGATGGGGTGAACGGGGCTGACGGCTTAGGCGGGAGAGGGCAAGAGGCGAGGGGGCAACGAAACCGAGAAGCAGAGAGACAGCGAAAGCGGGAAGGGGAAGGCAAAGAAAACTCGGTGTATGTTAGGCTGCTGATCAATGACGCTGTGCAGGCAGATGTTTGTGGGGATACAAACGAGGATGGGCTGTGTTCCTTGCAGGACTTCGTGAAGAGCCAGGAGTATGCCAAAGAAGATGGGAAGGGCGATTGGGAGAAATGTTTCGAGTAATTAACTTAGTTTTACCGGGGTAGTTCTAATCACTCGGACACGTTCAAATGAAATGTGGCACTTACTAGATGATCACATCTACCTCCCCACTTCACCTCCGTAAGACCTTACAGGCAGAGGGGCACATGGCCACCAAGGGCAGATTTCCTCTATTGCAATACTGAACTCCTTGGTCTGCCATCGCCTTCTTAGGCCGTCACAGCTGAATTTCCTTTTCCCATCCCACCTGAGTGTATAACCTCGAAACCATCGGCATCGCCAAGGGATAATGGAAGCGCCCAACACACATACTGACCAATTCTATCTACTGGCGCTCGCGGGTGGTTGGTGCGTGACTAATAGTATATGCGTTGACCCCCGGTCCGTTATGCCTCGGATTTGCTTGAACTATGCGATACAGCTTGAGGCGTCGGGGTACCTATTTCTTCTTCAGCATGTTGCCCTTGTAAGGTTGTCTTAACTGCTGGGCGCTGACACCCGTGGGTGCAGCACTATGGAAACCCGAAGCCTACGGAACGCTCGTCGAGCGGCCGGTCAGAGTTGTGCGGCTGCTTGCTGGGACCCCGAGTATCCCTATAAAGAGAGCGAGGAATCTGAGGCCACAGGCACTTCCTGTGCGCTCAGGAACCGATGTAAATTACTGAGGACCAAGTATTATACATATCTTATGGTCTACAACGGGACTCAACTTCTGACCTCGCCTCCGTATCGTCCATCTCAAAACACCACCCACCCCCAAACATTCAACTTGCACGTGCTAGAGACATTGAACACATCAACACCTGCGTGATCGAGCCTGGGACAGGTCTACTCGGATAAGCCATGAATCGAGGGTCATCATTTGGGCGCTTAAACTCTCAAAGTATTCCCAGGTGCACGGTCAACAGCTTTGCTTCTCTTCGTCTTGATCAGCAACGATGGCCCCGTCCTCCAAACACCCGCCTCAATCAGCGAGCTCTGGAACTATATCTTCCCCGGAAGTTGGAGACCCGATCCACAACGATGAAACACAAATTATTCCATCCAAAGGCTCCTCAGGTCTCCCCCGCCTTATCTCGAAGCTACCAAAAGAGAGCAAGAGGCGAAAATTGCTTGAAAAAATTTCGTCCTTGTTACCTCGTGATAGCTCAGAACCGAGATCTGATAAATCGAGAACCTCTTCGCCTGTGGCTAATATACACTCTCAATGCCCGTACCAAGCGGGTGAGGAGGGCACGAGCGAGGCGCCCAACGACAAGCAGGTGAGACATCGCTGCTCAATATGGAACCTTAATCATGGAATGACCTTTGTCATCTCAGGAGGCATCAGTGGTGAAAGGTYAGTGGTGGAGGGACATCTATCGCGTTTGTGTCTCAACAGGAACTCAAGCCCAGTCCCCTCATATGCCCGTGGACCGTGGATCCTCCTCTCGTAGTGCACAAGGTACCTTCTATAACCTTATGCYTCAAACAATGGTCGACATCCTCACGTTGTAATGCCCTGCAGAGCCTAGRGAATTGAATAGAACCGAATTCTTTAGTGGCGCGCGCGATGTTGTTATCAACAACCCATCGGTGATGGCTGAGAAGATCGACATTCTAGGAGCTCGCAAGTCAGGTGTGTCCAACTGAAATATTCTATTGAACGACCGAGAAACAAGTGCCCCTGCAGTCTTGAAAGAACTTGAAAAGTACATCACACCTGGTGCTGAATTTGATTCTTCCGCCCGTGATCCTCCCCCACGATGCCACCCCGGCACGCGTGTGGCTATTCTGGACGAGTTTCGTGACCAAATCCGAGGTGTYGGTGAAAGAAAGAAACTGTTGTGGCTGGTTGGCCACGTCGGAGTTGGCAAGTCGGCGATCATGCAGACTATGGCTGAGACGGAATCGGAATCTGGCCATCTTGGTGCGGCATTTTTCTTTTCAAGACCCAACAAACGAAACGATCCAAAACGACTATTCCCTTCCATTGCGTATGGATTGGCCGTCAAGATACCATGGTATAGGGCATACCTTCAGCAACGAATTGATTCCAACCCCATGTTTCTCGAGAAAGGGCTCGAGACACAATTCAAAGTACTCATTGCTGAGCCTTTCACATCTCGGAATGCTTGTGGCTTCAACGTATTGACGGTGCTGCTTGATGGTCTGGACGAATGTAACGGCTCCAATGCACAATGTGCTATTGTCCAGGTTATCAGCAGCTTTGCRGTTGAATTTCCGACTGCCCCCCTCGTATGGGTTATTGCAAGCCGACCAGAGGCACACCTGAAGGCGGCGTTCTCACGTACGCGTGTCTTGTCGAGTTATTGGCGAAAAGAGATCCCGGTCGACTCAGATCAGAGCCACCAAGACGTCGAGATCTACCTAACTCAGGCGTTCTCCGATATCCGTGAGAAGTTCCCTGATCATTTTTCGGCGGGAGAGCGATGGCCATCGGAGATGCAATTTCTCAAGATTTCGAGTGCTGCCGGCGGTCTCTTTATCTTTGCATCAACAGCGGTTCGGTGTGTTGAGGATGAGAGTTTCAATAATCCCGTATCCCGGTTACAATGGGTGCTTGCTGCCATCGAAAAAGGGAGGTCGTCTGGAGAACAGCATCCCCTTGCACGCCTTGACCAATTATACACCGAGATTCTTTCATCAGTTCATTCCGCTGTTCTTCCCATTACGACACGGATCTTGGCATTCGACCTCTTGGGCTTTACATACAATTTTCGCGTTCTGGTCAATTTACTTGGATTAGGACAAGCCGACGCCTACAGTGCATTACACGGACTCCACTCCGTCCTCAATATTCCACCCCCGACATGTCCCGGGTGGCTTGAATTTTGCCATGCATCGTTCTCTGAATACCTGAGTGATCCTGCACGGTCACATGTGTTTGCTGTTGACCTTCGCAAGGCCGCAAGGGATTTTTTGGACTGGTACTTCCCAGTCATTCAAGCAGTCGATGCATCACTGTTTTGTGAGTTGAGTAGTAATTTTATTGTAGTGAAGCGACTTGACAACTTGTCAGCTGACCACTCTCAACGAGAACTACACTCTATCACGCTCTCTTGGGGTTATCAAGATTCTCGATCCAATTTGGATTTGAAGGCGAGACTGTACAGCAGTGCAAGACTACAATGGATGAATTTATATCTGCCTGGGGAATCCCCACTATCCCTGACAACGTCCGAGCGAATAGAAGGCTTCAAGAAAATCAATTTCAGTACCATGTGTCATACTTATATGTTTCCATTTTGCTATCATCACCACCTTTCTGCCCTGTTTTCGTGGTTGACTGAAGTTTGGCGCGTACGTGGTGTCATTTATTATTCAAGGACCTGCTCACTAAATAACGCTAGGATTCACCTGAGGAATTCCAAGCTGCTGGGATTTCACTTGAAAGTATTACCCTCGATGAGTTGAATTTGGAACATATCAATACTGTCGGCCCAAGAAGGGCATTTTACCTCAGCTGGTATAATAGTCCTGAGTCCTCCGAGGAACAAGAGAGGTATCACAAGGCAAGTATCTGAAGTCTTAGAATTGGACTCACCTCATCCCATAATAGTACGGTGATGCCAGTGAAGGCTTCATGTTAGGCTGGATACTTGCCACACTAGAGAAGCGCAAGCAGGAATACCCCTCGGCCGTGGCTCTGGTTCTTTTCAATGACCCATCAGAGGGTTGCGTGATATTCGAAAACAAGCATCGGGAGTACGATTTTGAGCATGATAGATGGATCRACAGCGAGTTATTTTTCCTCCCGTATTCGTTGCCAGGTCTAGGGCCTCGAGATAGTGATGATCACAGCCAGACGGACGCATCTTTGCCTAGCGTCGAGTCCTCCTTGACATGTGGTTTTAACACCATCAGCCCTCCCACCAATGCCAATCGTATATTTCAGAGTCATATATGTTCTGTACCGCGGGATGTCAAGAGTGGTGGTTGTTCTATAGTGTTCAACCCGGATGTTGAGAGGCAAGTGGAGTTTGAGTTTCTGCGGGTTTTGAAACATCCCAGGTAGGCTCAGAAAATCTTCCTTGTGCAAACTACTTATATAGATAGTGCGGCTTCCTGTGTTGGGATTTCTGAGAACGGAAAATATATAGCAGTCGGGTGTGGCAAAGAAGCACATATTTATGACACAATGGATGGTCGAGAGATTTGGTATGTCATTACTCACTCCACCCATCCATTCAGTGATTCATGTGCCAACTCCAGTGTGCTCACAAACAATGACCTCAAGGTTAAGAAAATTTGTTTCTGCCGAGGTGACAGGTACCTCGCTACAGGGGGTGATTATATTTGTGTATGTTGGCATGTTTAGTAAGTATTATCCATTGTGGCTGATATGGTACTGTTTCCAGCTGTGGGATATTGTGACAAAAAGCATTTGCAGCGAATTCAACCTCCATTCGGCTGCCCTCACATCCAATGGGGACCTCCTCGTTTCAGTCTCATCTGGTTCAGCCTACACCTGGGACCTGGTCAATGATACTTGGAGAATGCTCCCTGTAAATGAACAGGCCTCATGGGAACGGGGGGATCAGTCAGAAAGTATGTCCGTTGCAATTGGTCCTGATGGTCAATATGTCGCTGTGGGTAGCGAGCGGATTGTGTGGATTTGGGAGGTCAGGTCAGGCCGGTTGCTGGAGATGTTGCGAGGACATGCACAGGAGTTGCAATGGATTGCCTTAACACCTGATGGGAGAGGTCTTGTGAGTAGTAGAGACGCCATGCTAAGATATTGGGATCTCGCTGGGCTTGGGGGTGGGCGTGGTGCTGTGGCGAGGAATGGGGGGTCTGGGTGGGCTGTCACCTACGAGGTATGTTTTATGATATGGGAGGCCGATACTTGTTAATTTCATCGATTTACTAGCATCCTATTAGCCATGTTGAAGTTTCACATGATGGAAAGTGGGTCATTTCCATGTCTCGGGAGAGCACGTCCGTGCAGGTCTGGGACGTAAAGGATGGGAATCTACATTGTGAGCTTGGAAATTGGTTCGAAGATGGCGTGGCAAATACTTTTGCTTTGGCTCGATCCGGGAATATTTTTGCAGTAGGGAATGGGAACGAAACCAGTATTTGTATGTCACATTTCTACATAATACCGCTAATTTTAATCCCTCCCATACATTTCGACAGGGCGCTATCGGAACTTGACGGATTAGCTATTGAGGTGTATGGTCAACTTTGACCCCCCATCGTAGGTTTACCGGAGACACCTTTGTGTTTCCATGGCCCTCGTTGTCGTGCACCGTGTTCTTTCCCTTTGGTTGAACGTAAATACGTATTTCTGAAACCAGCGTGAGCATCGGGTCTGTGCAGGGTAATATTGTTTCGGGTCAAAGCTGCACTTTTTTTTATTCCTCTAATTGGTTGTCGAAATTCCCCTTCAAGCCAACGCATCTGTCTGTGTCAATTAGTATTTCGTCGGGAACAAAAAAAAACAATCCATAACACATTTATATAGAAGCCCAGAGTGATAAGCCTCATGGAACGCTCGTCTGCTAAATGGCACGCCAGCATTAATTGATAGGTGTGCGGCCGCTTGCTGGGACCCAGAGTATTCCTGTAAAGAGAGCGATGAATTTGAGGCCACAGATGTTTCCTGTGCACTCAGGAACCAATGTAAATTACTGGGACCAAGTATTATACATATCTTATGGTCGACAACCAGATTCAACTTCCCTCGCCTCCGTATCATGCCTCCCAAAACGCCACCCAACCACAAACATTCACTTGCATGTGCTGAAGATATTGAATGCGTCAACACCTCCGTGATCGGGCCTGGGATGGGTCCATCCGGATAAGCCATGAATCGAGGGTCCTCATTTTCCGCACTTTCTGTGACGACAGAGAGCCCTGAAGCTGAACGCGCCCTAGGATCACATTTCCTCATCTTATCTCCCATATCTCTAATCATTTCAGTGGTAGCCGGGCGTGGCAAGGAAATAGACAAGTCGGACCTCAGTGGACTCATCTGCGCAGCAGCCAAGGTCATCCCTTCCTGTAGCCGTTACCACAATTACAACCTGTGGCCATCACCCAAATAACTGTTTCTCCTCCAAATCCTCTTCTCTATGTCTGTTGTTTTGTTTGAGAACCTCGCTCGGGTCATGGCCTCCGCAAACTATAAAAACCATCTTAAACATGTATTTAGTTAGATGCTTCCTCTCGATAGCGAGAGTACGTATTACACCTGTTCACTCAATCTGTGTAATTTGTACGACGTTCACCTCAATGCGTAACCTTAAGTTACGCTCTCCTGACTCTGCATACAATGAAAATAGCATTTCTACGCGCGTAGAACAACTGTCCAAGCAAGGAGGCATGCCGCGGGCAGGGTGTTGGAATAAAGGACATTGCATGGACGGACGTTTCTGGCCTCAAAACAATATACTTTCTCGAGGAACTCACATCAGGAGGCGAGTCACCTTCTGAGAACTATATTCATGGTGACAGTGTACTCTGAACTGGATTGCTAATACAGGAATTATGATTCATGGCTTGTGCGAGGCACGGCACCTCTATCCACGCAGCGGGAGTACTTATCTCCCAACGCTTAAAATGCAATACACACCCCAAGGTACCCGGGGTCTCCAATGCTCTTTTCGACTTCCCATCACTCTCGGAGACACGGCCACTCCGGGCTTCCATACAGCAATTGTGATGGCCTCGTGAATGATAAATACCACTCGAGCTACTCGCAGCCGATAGATTATACCTCCATGCACATCACCTTCAATGCTCTACCAACAGAGGTTGGCTTAGAAATCGTTAAACTCGTGAGTACGCGCTCCCCGATGGATGGAGCTAAGACTGAATATGATTGTCAATTGGTCTTACTAGTCCCGTCTCAGTCTTCGCTCACTTAGGCTAGTTTCAAGGCATCTCAACCAGCTCGCCTACCCAATTCTGTTCTCAGAAGTCAAGCTTACCTTTCGGCGCTACGAGAGATGCCCTAGCACCGGAAGGCTCTCTGACTTCCATCGCTGTACGGGAATCTTAACTGCACTGGCAAACCAGTCTACAAATGATTTTGAGCACACAACTAAGTTATCTTTTGACCCGGAAGCTGTCTATAGCTTGCTCTTTTTCGAACCACTCCCAGAAGAAGTGATCGAGGCAAACAAAGTCCTCGTGGAGCATATATACAACGCTATCTCAACCTTGAAGAACGTGCGGCAAGTCATGTACGTCCTTTCGACTTAGAGGGGGTTTTTTCTGCCGCTCGCTAACCATAGATTCAACAGCTGGGATGCTAGTCTGCTGAACGTATACCCTTCAACGATGTTCAGCGATTTTTTCAGGGCAATCGCGACCATGAGCAAGCTGGACGGTCTTACCCTGAATATCTCTAGGCTGGACAATGACCATCCA
This sequence comes from Lepiota subincarnata, assembly GCA_023014305.1. Classification (NCBI taxonomy): domain Eukaryota; kingdom Fungi; phylum Basidiomycota; class Agaricomycetes; order Agaricales; family Agaricaceae; genus Lepiota; species Lepiota subincarnata. The sequence continues at coordinate 99,046 of JAECYV010000036.1, forward strand.
AAGCTTTTTCACCAACCTCTTCCAAATCTCCGAAAGTTGAGGGTTAATATCGGAGGACCAAAGGCCTCTGGTAACTGTGTCAGGGAAGTAGCAGGACTGCTAGGGCACTGTCCGAATGTCCAGGACCTTGCTATTCGCTACCGTTGCTCAACCCCTCAAGTAACACTCCGCGATTTCTTCGTCGAAGCTCTCAAGCTCGAGGCGCCTCTGCAACTTCAGGCACTCAAGATGACCGGGGTGACTATACAACTTGATCACTTTCAAGAGATAATCCAACATCTTCAGCGACTCAATGCTCTTACACTTCTGGACATCAACGACGGATCCTTTGATAGTGGGCCTATATGCCGCGTCCTTACAGACGCGAAAATTTTTCTCAAGGTGTTCTTTGAGATTATCGGCAAATCATCGTTGCCTTATCTTTGTTCCTACTCTGGCCTTGAAGTGCTGAGCCTAGAACCGAAACTTAAGAACGTACCTTGGGAGATTCCGATTATACTTCCTCCGATCCTTCATAACCACTGCCAAAGCCTCAAGGAACTGGTGCTTGGATCATTTGATTACGCTCTTTGGCGTTCGGACCGCTCAATCAACAACCTGTTAGTAGCCTTGGAGGAATGCACATCCCTGCGAAGGCTTACAGTTATGCTGGAAATTACGCCGGAGGATGTGGACAACATGAGAGTGGAATTGGTGGTATGTGCCACGCCCTCTACARTCGCACCCTTGCCCTGGTGATTGACGTTTGACACCATCTGCAGAATAATTGGCTTTACTGTGCRCAGCGCCTGCCYAAGCTAGCCCATCTGAGGATCCACCCGTCCCGCGCTGCCGCGAGGCAAWAYCCRTTACCCGATGTCCCTGGACCCTATAGGTTTGTTCGGGGTCTCACAAAAACATTYCGGGAAACCCACGACGTGAATTTCTCYATCTTTGGTGGCTGATATTGAATGGTGGGTGTGGTTRTTCACATAATTGACGATTATGCCATACAGCAAGAGGARTACTAGTTGCGGGGATTGCARAATTCATGGATAACACCCACCAGTATCCGGCACCATGCTTACATTGAAACGGCTATTAGAGAGACTGYAACTGTATTCGGAAYCAATTCAGTATGTATTGTACATACAGCATGGTATAAGCGTTAGTATTCGAYGRTAGGGTGTTTATAACAGTAGTCTGTACGTGGGCAAGATARCAATTCAGTACCAACCGTCAAGCTTTAAGTTCCGGASTCATTWACATTTAGTATTATGTACTATATCTTAGGCTCCTTTGGTGCTACCAATCAAACTACCCTCACCATCCTGAGCGTTCCTAATGGACTTTGAGATCAAAGACCCGAACATCGGGCTAGTGGTAAAAGTCGCCCTCTTCAGGATGGCCAACAGCTGACTTTCGCAATATTTAGAATAGCTGGTTTCGCCGCGCACCGTGGCTTACCAGCTTGGTTCTCTGACAACCCACCCCGTTTGCAATGCCACGAGAAAAGCGACGTTCACGTATTGCCAGGGCATTGATGAGTAGGAAGTTAGGCTCGGCTAAAGTCAGCTTACTTGAGGCGGATAGGGCAGGCCTGGTCCAGAGAACGTTAAGACATTACTTACACTTCTCTCTTGTTATCTCTCAAATATCAATATTGCACCAGCAGCTAGGGTGACACAATGCTGTCGATGATGCTGACATCAATATCAGATTATTTGACCCAGGAAGCATATTTCGCGACGTAGGAACCAACAATAGTGTACAACTAACTTCCGGCCCTTTCCTACGCCAACTTAAATGACGATTAGATACCACTCGAGCTCCCTTTCTCTCGACTGCTCACCACTGCGCTCCCCCTTGTAATGTTCATATTAGGCGTTCCTTTCTTATTTTTTCCAACATTATCATGYTGCGCCACTCCATTGTTCAGAATGAACTCGATTACTTCAGTGTCTTTGGAYGTTCCGAAAATGCTGTCAAGCTGTTGGTTGGAGGGTCGCTTCTGGAGGCCTTGCACCCCTTGTCCAGTGTGGAAAATGTCAAATGCTAAGAGTCGGCCGTTGGATCAGCTACAGCCAGGGAAGAAGATTAAGGAAACCCACAGTCGACGACATCTGCGAGAGGCATGGAGCTGATCAGAAGTTAGTGAYCGSGTTAGCGAACAAGTAAGAGTTATATTTACTGGTCTAACAACAAATCAACAGCTGGATAAGTAAGTAATGATGAAAACTCACCGCCGTTTTTCCACTTCYCAAACTGTAAATCGGAGAKACTCAGATTAATTCAAGGTAGGCGGGCCTTTGCAACGAACCTGCACAGGATCAACATGGACCATGTACTCGTCGGTTGATTGGGGGTCGGGTTTGTAAACAACGACAGTGGTAGCTTTTGACATGGCTGTAGACGGCGAGGAGGATATGAGGTGAATGAGTCGGTGAATTGCAAAATAGTGAGACTACCGAGCAGTCTAGACTTGCCYTTTTGTACTCAACCGTCCACCCATAGATCACGGGTTTATGACGTCATTGCAGATTGCCCACTCGGGACTGACGTCGCGCGACCCCACCGCCGCTGCAAACAATAGATTAATTGAAATCACGCCCCTAGCTTGCGCCTTGGCTCCAASTTACCTTTTCGATGCTCCACTGTGCTTAGCAGACTCTCATTGCCAGACAAGCGTGCTATTGCAAAATCAAGGTATAGACACCGCTTTAAAAAGACGAAGTAGTRCCACTGAATGCGGTCTCCCACATATACCCTCGAATGGTTCAGCACGACGCATMCCCGTCAATCCGTAACCTTGATGAATAAACCTTGATATCCTGATGTAAGTTCTGATTTGTCGGTGTTGGAACACAACCAGTAACGCGTTGTTGGACTGACATTCATTGTTTGTCGGGAAATGTTGCATTTTGGTTAGAATACCACGGCTCAAGTGTTGCGCATTTTTTTTTACCAATTATGCCAGAGCGTTGCATGGGCTTTGATTGAGTGTTGTACGGTACAACACGGTATCAACAACACTGAAGTGCCAAGTATTTACGGCAACAAGTCTTCTTCCAGTTGAMGCCAAATATTAAGCCCCCGTCATGYCCCGAACTCTGCACTAGTGCCCATTTTTCGCTTCTCGCCCCGAATAGACCGTAAGCGTTGGAACACCTGGCGAGAACCCATACTTGAAGCCCATAACTCTTATCCCCCCCTCATCCCTTCCCATCATCCGCCTTGCTCTTGCTTAACTGGCTTCCTCACTAGCTATTGTCCCCTGAAATCCTGGCTGCGTGCAGYTCCTGGATTCCGAACCTGTAAACATCTGCTACTATTAGCGTCAAYACGCAAAGGCGTTACAAGGACCTCGATTRCTRCTGCTTAGATGAACCAGTGGAGTTACAATGTACCACCAGAGAAAGGAGCCTCGAGCACGGACCTCCCAATCCCRCTTCTCGCYAGGGATATGGACCACAGCCTYGAGGACCTYTCCATGAGCGYGCATGCACCAAAGGGGTGGAGATTGTGGCTTCGTTGGTCGAARGACTTTTGTCAGCGTATCTCCCCGGTGGCATTGCTGCCCTTCGTCATAGTCACTTTCATCGTCTTTGCTCTCGGCTTTCCTTCCCGTCCCATTGGGGGTTATTCGCCCCTGACCCCAGGCCCAGGCCGGAGCTCCGTGATCGCAGAATCAAGGGACTACGATTCGGGAGCCGCGTTTGCTCCCGCCGACGTTCAGAGGTTGTGGGGTGAATATTCGCCGTATTATGCTGTGGAGAGATACCAGCGTCCTCCAAAAGACTGTCAGCTCACGCAAGTCAATATTGTAAGTTCTATTGATTATATTGAGTTTTGTTTATAAACGCCTTTCAGCTGCACCGTCATAGTTCACGTTACCCATCGCATGGCCAGCGGAAGCACTTTCGGCGAGCCCTTGACAAGTTACAGGCAGCGAAATCATATAGACATAAAAACCTTCGGTTCCTTGCAAAATACAAGTATAAACTGCACAGCAACCGCGGTATGATGCGTTATGGGGTGTCCGAGTGAGTATTTTTGCTCCTTTCTTCAGATTTTCCGAGCATCTTGCGATGGCTTTTCATGAGGAACCTGGCTGCTTCGTGGCGCTAGCACTCAGCCACRGTACCTCAATATTCTTTTGCTATCCTGTTGCATATTTCTTTGTCGCTGAAGAACTCCATAGACTACTCGACTCTGGCCGCAAAGCATTTTCCCGATACACGAATCTTACTAGCGAACAGAATCTCCCGTTTATCCGCGCGGCAGGAGGTGAAGGCCCTATTCAGAGCGCGCTCAAATGGGCAGAAGGTCGATCTATGTTTAGGAGACTAAATTTATAATCTAACATCCTGTCCTCCAGGTTTTGGAATAGGTAGTAACGGTATGCTGCAACCCCCGTTGGCAACCACAACGTCTTCGCATGTCAGTTTTTCTAGCAGTCTTTGAGATTCTGAATCTCATATCTATTGTATCAGGGTGGTTTTAATACCACACTTCATGACGGCAATTGTCCTAAAGCAAAAGGTTCGAAAGCTGAAGCCCACCAATGGCAGCGCATATATGCGGAACCAATAGCGGATCGATTGAACGCTGCCGCCAAAGGTCGGTTTTTTCATCATTCCGAGCCAGCACTCATCAATGACCCCGCTTACCGCAGGGCTAAAAAAGAAGCTCACTCCGAAAGACGTGCAATATCTCATGGAGCTGTGCGCTTTTGAGACACTTGCAAAAGAGAAGTACAGCCCCTTCTGTGAACTCTTCAGCAAAGAGGAGTTCGAAGGGTTTGAATACGCTCTTGATCTAGGCAGGTTCTATTCCGTTGGGTAAGCTACCACTGTACTCCGTCCAGACAGCGTGTTCTCATCCTTGCTCATTAGGTATGGCTCAGAGCTTGGTCCCGTTCAAGGTGTTGGATACGTCAATGAACTTCTTGCTCGCCTCACGGCTCAGCCTGTCCAAGACAACACCCAGACCAATCGCACGCTAGACTCGAACCCACAAACATTCCCACTTGGACGTGGTATATACGCCGATTTTACGCATGGTAGTCTCATGGTGTCCGTCATCAGTGCCATGGGGCTCCGCAACAGCAGCGAGTTTGAGCAACCCCTTGATGAAAACAACCCAAGCAAGCTGAGCAAGGATAGGACATGGGTTTTGAGCAAGATGGTGCCGTTCTCAGGAAGGCTAATAGTTGAGCGGATGGAGTGTGGTTTGCCCTCGGCGAATGTAAGTGAGGGAGCCAATGGTATCGATGGATCTACGACGGGAAAGCTCGAGCGAAAATGGCAGCAAAGGCAAGAAGCACAGGGTGGAAAGGGTTCTTCGACATATGTCAGGGTATTGATGAATGATGCGGTGCAAGTTGATATCTGCGGGGGTGCAGGCGAGGATGGACTATGCCCTTTAGAGGAGTTTGTGAAGAGCCAGGAATACGCTAGAGAAAATGGGAAGGGTGACTGGGAAAAATGTTTCTAGCTGTTAGTGTATGTACTTTTGGTGAAGGGCACATCCGTACTAATCAGAATATACCCCCTGGACTCTAATACCCCGCGTGCAGCTCCCGACGAGGCAAACGACGGGAGAAGAGCGTGTAGCGGGGGAAGCGTGATTATAGGAGCTATCCATGAGGGAGAAGCATGTCAGGGGGGTTAATGCAGCCCTTGCGCAGTAGAGAGGAATGTAATGTACGCGATTTGGCAATCATTAATTATCGTCAACGTTGATGTACTAGTGGCTGCGTAAGACGGTGAAAGGGGCCCAAGACTGTTAAAGGTTTGGACATGGATGGAAGTAGCCTGAAGGAAGCAGTGCGAAGGGACCTGTCTGGCTTGGCTTGGCAGGTTATGAGGGTGACATACCAGTGGAAGCGTAGACAACTTACAATGCTTGATCCATTCTCCATCTTTCCGCTTACTCGTTCTAGAAACACGGTCGTGGGTTTTTGGCTCGGGATTGAAGATATCGATAGGAAGAAGCGATAATTTATATACCGAAGCGCCACGATCGGTACGCAATACCCTAACCTGGTCGTTGAACCAGGTCGAAACGAACCTTCGCCCTTGCAATTCCCTCCCAAAATTCATATCCCCGGGAAACCCCTCGATCTGCCTACTGCAGGACAAACCCTCGGTTTAGAACAGTCGACGCGGTCTCCTAGCTCATTTTGTTATCCTATAAAGGCTTGACGTCTTGGCAAATTAAACTAGGGCCGATCGATCAAAACAATGAAATTGGTCTTGTTCGTGATGACGGGTCCTAGCGAGACCAGAAGATAAAGGCAACAACAGTCGTTGGATCCAACCAGAGGACGGCTTTGAAGCCTTGCCTTGGCCTGCCGGCACCGATCTTGGAACATAGATGAATGTTTGATTGAGGAAGCATTCAAGCGTTTATGCTGGGTTTAAAATTTGATACTTTCTACAAAAATGAAAGCTTAGGTTCTCTGGGGATAGTGATGAATTATGCATGTTCAGCATTAAGAACCACTTTCTCACGGCTTTACCGCCACTGGCTTTTCGGTCAACTCGCTATTTCATTTTTAATGGCAAAGGAGGTCTGTTGATATACAAAACATGGTATGTGACAAACGATATGAACTTTAAGCACGCTCTCGGATTTGGATCTTGTCAAGGCTCGATGGCGATTTTGAGTGCCGTCCTGGTGTTCATCTTTTCCAAAGCCTTGCCATAATCTTCCAGCTTGAAGATATCCGTGACCATCCCCTTGACGTTCACCTTACCACTGTCGAGATATGCCACTGCACGAGGGAAACAGAATGTTTGAGAAAACGAGCCGATGATCTATCGAACGGGTATGTACGTCAACTTCAGGCGGGATGCGTAGCAGAAACTGAGCTTACTCTGATCTCATCACCGAAAATCTGGCAAAGAGACACCCTTAGGACACAAAAATTAACTCAGTCCACAAGGATTAACGCACCTTTGACGGTGGCCAATGGACCCTCGCCTTGTTCTCGTAGACACCATAAATCATCAATGTGCCGCCCCGACGAACATAATTGATACTTTCATTCGCCAACTTTTCAACACCCGTCGCCTCGACGACCACATCAAACCCATAAGGATTGTCGTCCCTCAATTTCTGCCACTGCGCTTCAGGGTGCTGGCGGTCGAGTTCGATATACTCATCACCCGCTTCCAACTGCTTGGCGATGTCCATCTTGATGCCCTTGTTTGCTGCGATGACAACACGAGAGGCTCCGTTCAACTTGAGGAGTTGTGCGAGGATGAGACCCGTAGGGCCGGCACCGAGGAGTAAGACTTCGATTCCGACTGGCGGATTGAGCTTGTCGAGGCCGTGAATGGCGCATGCGGCGGGTTCGAGCAGGGTCGCTTCTTTATCTGTGAGGTTGTGGATTTTGTACAACTTCTTTTGTTGACTAAAAGGATTTCTTGGCTTTAACGACACAGAGGCAAAAAAAAAAANGAGCCGATGATCTATCGAACGGGTATGTACGTCAACTTCAGGCGGGATGCGTAGCAGAAACTGAGCTTACTCTGATCTCATCACCGAAAATCTGGTAGAAAGACACTCTTAGGACACAAAAATCAACTCAGTCCACAAGGATTAACGCACCTTTGACGGTGGCCAATGGACCCTCGCCTTGTTCTCGTAGACACCATAAATCATCAACGTGCCACCCCGACGAACATAATTGATACTTTCATTCGCCAACTTTTCAACACCCGTCGCCTCGACGACCACATCAAACCCATAAGGATTATCGTCCCTCAGCTTCTGCCACTGCGCTTCAGGGTGCTGGCGGTCGAGTTCGATATACTCATCACCCGCTTCCAACTGTTTGGCGATGTCCATCTTGATGCCCTTGTTTGCTGCGATGACAACACGAGAGGCTCCGTTCAATTTGAGGAGTTGTGCGAGGATGAGACCTGTAGGGCCGGCACCGAGGAGTAAGACTTCGATTCCGACTGGCGGATTAAGCTTGTCGAGGCCGTGAATGGCGCATGCGGCGGGTTCGAGCAGGGTCGCCTCTTTATCTGTGAGGTTGTGGATTTTGTACAACTTCTTTTGCTGACTAAAAGGATTTCTTGGCTTTAACGACACGGAGACAAAAAAAATAGGGGGGAGGGGAACCATTAGTAACTCACTAGCGGATGTACTCTGCGAAACCTCCGTCCTGGGTCACCCCGCAAGAATTGAAATTTTCGCACAGTAAGGATTGACCACGCCGACAGTAGAAACAGGTATCACACTGCGTTCCAACATGGTAATGAGTGCCAGGCGATGAGGCTCGAATTTTTTTTTTGGTTTTGGTTCGCTGTAGATACTTACCGTGATGCCAACGTCTGCGACACAACGGTCACCAATATCGAATCCCTGGACGTTCTTGCCCATCTTGACAACGGATCCTACCGCTTCATGTCCAGGGATCAACTGAAAATAATAATTTCATTTGAATTATGTTTTCTGGAGGGGGACAAAGATTGTGACGTACAGGGAATCGAGCAATGAATTCTCCCTGTACACGAGCGTTTATTAGCAGTGTACCTTAGTAGAGGAATGATGCCAGAACCCTTACCTCGTCGATGTGCGCGTCGGTGCCGCAGACACCTTTACGGGATTGACCAAATGATAAGATTACACTATACTAATGAGGTCGAAAAGCAAAATGACATACCGCAATAGGACACTGCAAAGCAATCCGATGTCAGGATGGGCTGTATGAGACTGGTTACCCAACTGGACGCACCTTTGAGGAGAACATCATCATCACCAACTTCAGGAATCGGCACTTTCTTTACTTCAAAATCCTTGGGCTTTTTTTGTGTTTTTTTTTTTGTTTTTTGTTGGTACGGGTGCAAGTTCAGAATGGAAAGCCTCTCCTGGACGCAAAGGAAAATAGACATACAGCATTATACCAAAGCGCTTTCATAGTCTCCTGTGGCATGATTGGAAGAGAGGGGAGTCGGCCCAGACACCACAAAAAATCACCAAATTTAAAAAAAAGAGGGGGAAGAGGGGGTAGTTGAACAAGAGGGCTTTTCAATGCCCCGAGGCTGAACGTTGAGAGTTGGCTACTTAGTTCCCCCTCTCAGGCCTTTATAAACGATTTCCCACAAGTTCTTCTTCACACATGAAATAGTCTGACATCAGTTCATTAGCATACCCACGTGTAGGGACCCAACCAAGCATAGGCGGAGAAACTCGAACCACGAATAAACAACCCGCTTAACAAGGGCTAACTATAAATCGGTGGCAACACAAAAACTCGGTCAAAACTCCACGACGTCAGTGATGTAACCCCAGAAATGCTACCCTTGGATGAACAGCCGCCGCTACGCTTACGGTTAAACCTCTTCGGATTAGGCCATGGATGATGGAGCTCCCAAAATGAATTCTTTTTTTCATATCGCTCCTTGTGATAAACAGCTTGAGTTATGACATCATAGATATGAGCCTCCCCTTAAGCCTCTACAGCCCGCTGGTGGGAAAACATCCCAGCCTGTTTTGTACCCATCATGCGCTAACTGTTGTGCGGGAACCAACATTGGTTTTCTCTGTGGAAGTGTAATTGACTTTTTAGGGTGGCGAAGATGAATCCAAAAAAAGGGGGTTCAATTGCGTCATACTAGGCGAAGTAAAAGTACAACTGTTGGCCATCAGGTGTTACTTCAAATCCCGCTCCACAACCATTCGTGTGCTTCGTCATTGGGTGGAGGTTTTTTTTAGGTGGGGGTAGTGATTATGGCAGATAGATAATGATATGAAAAGCCTGACGTGAATGGAAGGTGTTCGGCTAATAGATTAGAACAAAAATAAAGAGGGGCAAGTTTTCTCGAACGATTGTTCATGACAGGATGCATAGAGATCGTTCAGATGCTGGCGTGAAAATAAATCCTCCCAATCCACCGGAGTTCCGAGTCCGCCAAAAAGTACCCAAAACATTGAAGGAAAAACAAACCTTATGATCTCCCAGTGGGGGCACACTCCGCTTCCCAGTCATCCGGAATCAACTCCCGCATCCGATCACGGAATGCTCTGAATGTGCAAAATTCAGGTGCACCCTCGAGATGCTTACCCCTCTCTGCGCATATCGGTAAAACCATATCTTTATTCTGGTACCGCATGCGTACATCTAATTCGTTGTGCCCCCCGGTGTCAATGAAACACCCCGTTAGATCCATATATCCCGGTTGTGAATAATGATAATGAAAACTTACAGTGCTCCACCGGCGGCATCTTGGTGCCCAACTTTGACAAGATACCTTGCACCTGCCCTTGCTGGCCCTCCGGGGATAGACGCTTCTTGAACAGCTCAAAGGTTATGGAAGCCGTAAACGCTGGCCATCTGAATCACATATCGTTGAGTCTAATGCCCAGGTGCGGTCTGGGGATAATTTTTACTTGTCGTCAAAGACGTCCAATGTAGAACATAGACCAGCCAACGTTGTGTCATGTGTGCTGTGAACCAAAATCTTCATCGGGTCCTTTCCCCCCTTTTCGACTTTTCGGGTCATCTTATTTGAGAGATCCTCTAAAAGTCCGCCCATAGCAAGCCGTCTGACCTCTTCGGCTTTGTCTGGTGATGAACAAATGTGTGAGACTGTTATGAAGGTTATGCGGGTACGGCGTGGCTGAAGACCTTACACCCTGTGTGCGGTCGCAATCAGGCAAAGTTTCAAAGGGAGAAGTAAGAGTTCTCCCGTACCTGAAAACCATTCCTGAACTACCGCCAATTCCTAGGAAAATTCCATCAGGCCGGATGATCGACCGGCGACTCATGCCAAGAACTCACGATGAGGTCTACAACATTTGGGTCCTCGAATTCAGGTGGAACCTTGATCCCGTGTGCAATCGATGCGCGTATCTATACTTGTTCTGCTTAGGAGATGTCCAAAAAATAAATGACAAGAAGGAATGTAATCGTACGGTATCCATCACGCCAGAAGCCCTAGGTTTACCGTCCACTCGTATGGGACCATTGATGTATTTCGAGACTTTTTTGTCGAGGCGTTGGAGCAGAGGGTTATACGCATCAGCCGCAGCTTCAAGATAAAAGCAACCGGTTAACSCTCGGSAACAATGWAACTTGGGACTGACACAAAAAAAAAGTTGCACCTTTTGCGAAACCCACTTGGAGGATCTCTAAACGCTTGCAAGAGTACATGTTCCCTATGAGGTTTTCGTCTTTGCCGTTCCTGTATTTACCTTCAGATSAAGTAGGGGAGCGGGGGAGAAGGTAGACCCAGGCAACGTTTACCTGATCAAGAGCGGGGGATATGCTTGTTCGTGACAYTTATCGCTGGGGTATAACCCGTACATAACCTGCTGCAACGACTCCATTGTCCGCGGCACATTGGTGCTCCGGAAATACACACTATGAGGGTTCACCAAGACATCCGGAATAAATCCCAATCTGCGTTTGATAAAGAGTGTCAGTTCCCCGGGCCTGGTGCCAGTCCCCCATAATCGAAATTACCCAACTTGTCCACATATAGTTTTCGCAGCGCGACGCCATACTGATATGTCGACTAAAAATATATCAACTATAAGGGTCCAAGGAGAAGCGGAATAACGGGACATGAAACACTCACTTGTCGCCCAACATCTGTCAGCTCCCCCAACAAACTTGGCTCGAAGGGTCAGAAATGCAAGCAAAGCAGAGGGCAAAGGAAGAGGAGGGGGTCACACTCACCATTCACTTCCTACAACCGTCCCATCCTTCCTCTCGACCAGCTTGCGCGACCAACCATTCTTTGTCTTTGACTGCGGCTGTTGCACGCCCGTGAGATCTTCCACGGAGGATTTGAACCTCTCTGCAGTCGTGCACAGGTTCCAATGAGCGGGTATGCTTGCTGGTGGATCGGATAGTCGTATCCCGACTGGCGTGCGTTCTCCTACATTCACACCGTCAGGGGTAGGGACAAGGGGGCCTRTGAGAAGATRGGAAATGGGGTACCATGTCTGATGTAGACGTGTACCTGCTCGAGCTCCAGGCCGGCTGGAGCCGATGGGTAGCTGTGGACATCCAGCGGTACTTGGGGTGGGCGACAGACGTATGTGCTGGGTTGGAGACTCATAAGCAGGGCTAAGTCWGGAGTCGGACAAGTTGAGACAGTAGGGGTTGTGTGGACCAAGAGAGTGAAGACGGAGAGTAACCAGAGATGGTGATGATGGGCTGTGTGCATGGACGTAGAGAGCAACAATGTTATATTTTTTCGGAATATTCCGTATTTTAATAACTAATTTACGACCCTGTCCTCGTCACCTCCACGTTCCGAATCTTGTACGTCGTCGTTCCAGATGGTCCAGGAGACCCAGACGATCCCTCCATCTGCAAATTAACAATCCTAACACACACAAAAAAAAAGTTCAAACACAAGTCCACACACAAAAAAAGCACATGTCCGGGCAACTTACAACCAAAGTGGTTTTCCAACGAATCCCTGACCAAACTGAGTCGCGCGAAGGACATTGTCCATAAAGAAATCAATTCTGACATCCGCTCCGTTTGATTCAGCGGTCAATACGGCTTTGAGGGCGTGGAAGGAGAGGTCGCCAGGCCAGGAGACGAGATCTGAGCGGACGATGGAYGAGGTGTTGAAGGTGTTGTACCAGTTTTGGTTTGTGCCTTTCCATTCGCCGATGTCGGTTTCGGGTGGCCAGCTGTTTACGGCCTGAACGGGAAGAGGGGGGGTCGGTTTTGGGTCTATACACTAATTGGGTTCGTTGGAGTGCTTACAGTTAACCTGAAAAGTAAGTTTTTCTTTTGTCAGACACAGGGAACGTTGCGAGAGAGGAATTGATATGTTTACCAGAATGCAGGCCATGTACCTCTCGCGGTTGGCGAGCTGAATTCACCAGAGATGGTGTACACGTTTGTCCTGGTGACGGTGATTTGTGCTTTGGCGTGGACCGCACCACTTTATCAAAGGCGAATATAACTACTGTGGCACAAGATTTTTTTTAAAACCATCACTCACCTAGCATAATGAATAGCTGGGTGGGGGTCGGCCGTACTCGTAGGCGGCGACGCGCCCGACGTCGGCGTCGCTATCAATGTAAGTGTGTTGGATGCTGCGTTGATGTGACTGTGGTCCGATGAACTTCCTTTCATCCGTGCACCTGTACTCAAYGGAGTGAGAAACCTTATTTCGCATGGAGTTTTTCGCAAAACTACATACTGCCATTGTGGTCCGGGCCCCACGGGTACAGGTAGTTCCAATAGGTCTCAAAAGTTGAGATGGAGGAAAAYGAGTTGGATGGGATGACGGTCACTGCTTGGACTGGTTGGAGGCCTGCGGTGGCTGCCAGGAGGGTAAGGGCGGTAATAACTGAAATCATCGTGTTCGCTCATCCCAACTTGTTGTTGAATGGGGGTGCTTTATACCTGCTGGTACTGAGATACCTGCTGGCACTGGCCATATGGTAGTAGGGCCTTCGGATTTTCCGATATGATTACTGGAGCGGTCATGGGGACGCGCTGCATCGGGGTGTGAGCAGTGACGTCTGCTGGCTGCGTTTTTCGGTCCGTTGTAGTGGTCATGGGGGATGTCCACGGTTACAGTAAAGAGTCAGCGCCTCCAAGCCCAGAGCTACTTGGCTTCCCACCAGGATGTACTTTGCCCGGGCCAGCAGCCTGCACCGTCTCYTCTCAACAACAGCCACATCCGGACCTCTGACCCTCTCCTTCGTCCGAGGCCCGGCATCCCCTCCGCTCTCTCTCAAAACCCTACCCAAATACTTTCAACAAGATGTTCTCGACAAACACGCCTCGCGCCCCGCACTCATCTGCCGTACCGAGTCTGCGCATGCGCACGCCGGGCCACCTGCCAGGAACTGTAAAGACGTGCCCTACATCGCTTGGGACTATGCCGAGTTCGACAGACACATTCATGCACTCGCAAGGGGATTGTTGGTGATGGGCGTGCAGAGGGGAGACAGAGTCGGAGTTATCATGGGGAACAACAGGTGTGTGTGTGCGTGGAGGGCCAGTTCTGATAGTTGGGGGATGGGTCTAACCTCTTTCTGTGGGTTCAAGCGCGTATGCGATGTTGCAGTGGGCATGTGCGAGCATTGGCGCTATACTTGTCACGATCAACCCAGCTTACAAGCTTACCGAACTCGTAGGCCCTACACATAATGTTTCTAACTCCTTTAACTCATGCAACAACTATATAGGTAGCCACACTCAAATTAGTCGGCGTAAAGCACCTCTTCGCCGTCCCCCGCATCCGCACCTCGACCTACRTCGAAACCCTCTCCCAAGCCTTTCCTGAAATCCGAGCACAACACCCGGGTGAGATCCAGCTCGAAGATCTCCCCCAACTCCGCAACCTCGTCGTTGTCGATAATGCTGARGAGTCTAAAGCGGCATTGGGGAGGCTCAAGATTAAGAGTCTTGTCGACTGGCGTGAGATCTTGTTGTGGCGGGAGAGTGGTGCTGAGGCGAGGAGGGTCTCTGAGATTGAGGAGGCGTTGGAGAAGGGTGATGTGATTAATTTGCAGTTTACGAGGTGTGTGGAGGGGGTTTATTTTTTTCTCCTCCGGTTGTTGAATTTGACTTGATTCGGGTAGCGGAACGACGGGACTTCCCAAGGCTGTTTCGGTGAGTAGCTGGAGGACATTTCCGAGGTTGAAGGGGGTGACCGATATCAGATATAGCTCACGCATTCTAATCTGCTCAATAATGGTATCAATATCGGACGGTCCATGTGGTTCACGGAACAAGATGTTCTATGTACGCCCCCCCTGTGCTCGCAAATTMTACCTTTTTTGACGTATTTGGGACTAGGCAACGTACCCCCGCTCTTCCACTGTTTTGATAAGTTACCTATCTTGTTCTACCCTGTTTTCAAAAYTTAACGTTTCCTTCCTCCCTAACACGCCTTGTCCTAGGAAACCTCGCCGCGTGGACGCACGGAGCATGCATCGTCTACCCATCCGAGATCTTTGACCCCCCACTAATCGTCGACGCCATATCAGAAGAGAAATGCACAGCGCTACACGGCGTCCCGACACATTTCCTCGGTGTATTGGCCGAAGTTGAGAAACGGCAGGCGGCGGGCGAGGTAGTTGACTTGGCGAATCTCAGGTATAGTCATTCTGCCTTTTGCTCTTGTAGCCCTTGTTTTTTAAATGCTTGTTTTTTGTTTTAGGACAGGTATTGCTGCTGGGTCCCCGATTCCGATTGATTTGATGAAGAGTCTGAGGGCCAAGCTGAATCTAAGAGATTTGACGGTTGCGTATGGTATGAGTGAGTACAATGRAATGCAAGTGAACAAAGAGGGCTGTTAATTAATTAATTAAAATTTTTAAAGCTGAGACGAGCCCGGTCTCATTTCAGTCGACACCGGCGGATCCTGTTATCAAGCGCGTCGAGACAGTGGGCAAGGTTCAGCCGCATGTTACTGCCAAACTTATTGATGGGCAAGGGAATGTTGTGCCTGTGAATACGCCTGGAGAGATTGTTGTTGCTGGGTATTTATTACAGAAAGGGTGAGCTTTTGTTTTTGTTTTGGACTCCACGGTGTTTTCTGGGTTTTTTTTCTGATTGTGTGAAAAGGTATTGGGAGGATGATAAACAGACAAAGCAAGTCATGAAGTGGGATGAAGAAGGGACGTTGTGGATGTATACAGGGGATGAGGGGATTATGGACGAGGAAGGGTACCTTAGAAGTGAGAGTTGCTTCTCTCTTTCTCTATTCTCGTGTGCTCAATGTGGTCAAGTTGTTGGCAGGATCAAGGTTCGCTGTATGACTTTTGTAAAACTTGACATTTCAAACTGACTGTTACATAACAGGACATTATCATTCGGGGAGGCGAGGTATGGACGTGGAATATATACTCAGTACAACCCAGTGCTAATACTTTGTATAGAACCTGTTCCCGGTACAGATCGAGAACGCATTAACTGCACACGGCTCAATCCGTGAAGCAGCGGCAGTATCGGTACCAGACGCAAAATACGGGGAAGTGGTAGGTGCGTGGATTATCCGCGAGGGTGGAAGCTCGATGTCGAGGGAGGAAGTAAGAGAGGTCGTTGTGCGGGTGATGAACCCACAGGTGAGGGGAATTTGTCTGTGTTGCATGTTCTTACTTACTCACCTTTTGATGATGATAGAATGCGCCTGTGTGGGTATGGTTTGTSGGTGAGGATGGGACTGCGGATGATTTGCCCAAGACTGCGAGTGGGAAGGTGATGAAGCATATCCTCAGAGAGTGGAGCAGAGAATTGGCGGTTAGAGGCATCGGTCGGGTGGCTAGACAGTAGAGAGTCACGTGATACGCATAGCGCAGTCTGCCCACTTTTTTTGGCTTACCTTGCCAATTCCCTCTCTCAATCTAATGTCAAAACGAGTTCGCATCTACACTTGCGAGGATCTCGAAAGACACAATACTTCCTCGAGCTGCTGGGTCTCGCGCAGGGGGAGGGTCTATGACATCACCGCGTTCTTGAACGACCATCCTGGTGGTGACGACGTAATTCTGCCGTATGCCGGGAAGGACGTGGAGGATGTCATGAATGACAAGCTCGAGCATGAGCATTCAGAGTCTGCGTATGAGATGCTCGAGGAATACGTTGTGGGCAGGCTCGGGACAGAAGAGAGCATTGTGCGGGATGGTATGTTGGGCTCCCCCTTTTTTCCCTTGTCTTACATTGAGGGCTTTGTAGATTGGGAGGCGACGGACGAATTTTTCCCTGAAGACACTGACTCGGCGAAGGATTATGAGAAAAACCAGTTYCTTGACTTGAGGAAACCACTCTTAAGGCAGGTTTGGGAGTCCAACTTTAGGTGTGTTCAGATATTGGGGATTCGGTGTCGGCTCGGTAACTGACATTTACTGAAGTAAATCATACTACCTCAAGCAGGTGCACCAGCCCCGCCATCTCACTGAACCCGCACGTCTTTTTGGTCCTGACATCCTCGAGGTATGCAGCACCCCTTTCTCTCTCATTGTGTGCACCTCACTTTCCTCTCTTCTCTCCGTAGGTTGCGACACGTACCGTATGGTACGTCGTCCCGCTCTTCTGGGGCCCCATTGCGGCATATCTCTTCCTGCGCTCGCTCTTCCAGTTCACTGGCCCCATCCCCACCTTTTTCGCCAACCCTGCTCTCCCGCTGTCGTACATCTCCGCCGTTCCAGCAGAGTCCTATGTCAAGACCCTTGTGTGTTTCGTCCTGGGTAATGTGATCTGGACTCTGCTCGAGTACACGCTGCATCGGTTTTTGTTCCACATTGATGAGGTCTTGCCGGATACGCCAGCTTTTATTACCTTGCATTTCTTGATGCATGGAATTCATCATTATTTGCCTATGGATCGGTGGGTGGTTCTTTGTGTYTTTTTCCTAATATGATTTATGTTCTAACCATGTGCGACACAGGCTTCGTCTGGTTATGCCCCCAACCTTGTTCTTTGTGCTGCAACTGCCCTTTACCCAGCTGGCATATGTCCTATTTCCGGTTGCGATTGCTAATGGGATTATCTCTGGCTCGTTCACGCTCTGTAAGTTTGCTCAGTTTGGGGTTTGGGGAATACTGGACTGATGTGCTGTGTGGCTACTAGACATTCTTTATGATTGCATGCACTACGCGTATGGAMCATATCTCAAGTCTTGGTGGTATTTGATAGCTGATTCGTGACTATAAGGCTTCATCACACCAAGCTTCCTGCGTATATGCGAGAGATGAAGAAATACCATCTTGCACACCATTACAAGAACTTTGAACTTGGGTTCGGTGTTACGAGTGGGCACTTTTTTTTACCTGCTTGGCTTTTTTCAACTGATTTGATATTGTTTGCAGGCAAGATGTGGGACTATGTGTTTAATACCGTTCTCCCTGTCTAGGATTTTTTGTTAGAAAGTGTTGTGGTCTGGATGGATAGACAACTGCACCGGTGGACATTCTTTTGCTCCTGTTTCGATAATCTAGTTACGATTATTTTATCTTTATTGCCCTGGGAAAAAAATAAGTACAAACAATTAGCGCATCTTACTTTCTCTATAGCAACTACTTACTTTAATCTCCCTGAACGGGGTTCATGCCTCGACTCAACTTTGACGTCGACGAAGCTGCGCTTCTCAAAACATACAAGATCAACTCTCTGAACCCTACGTACGTTTGGTTGCCACTTGCGTACTGTGTACTGTGAACGGTTTATGAACGTTATGTATATCCAGGAAGTGGGAGGAAATCGACCATGACCTTGAAGACTCTGTTGCGGGGGCGCTGATGAGCCCGGGTGCTGGTAATGAAGGCGATGGAGATCCATTAGGGCTAGGGGCTATCATCAAGTTCGTTGACGGGCTCCTCTTTCCGTATGACATTGTGTAGCTGATTCATCGGGTTGAACTACTTGCAGTGTCCGAGACCTAGACATGGAGTCGAGTGCGTACTTTATTATTATGTGGAAACCAGGCCAAGTCCGCTGACAACCAATTTCGTGTGGGTGTGTGTGGGTTAAAGAGGCCGCAGTGCTGATAAACTCCAAATCATTCGACCCCAAGGCATTTCTGTCGGCTGTGCATCCCAATGCGACGTATCAGGATCTGGCGTCTGGTATCGCGCACCTCCAGCAGTCGATTGATGCGAGGTCAGAGGCTATACGAATTCTGGTGGAGGATAATTTTGATAGGTTTGTTGCTGTGAAGGCTTCGACGGATGGTGTGTGTTTGCGTTCTTGCTGTCTCTTGTGAACTATTCATTTATTGTTATGATTCTCTTCCTTTTTTTTTTCGTTAGCTATACATGCGGAGATGAAAGAGGGTGTGTTGGCTCCTCAGACCAACTATGCATCGAAACCTTTGCGAGATCATCTGAAGCGTATGTCTCTCCTGCTCCAGCCCTGGTACGATTCTGGCTCATATATATACATATATGTCTGTGTCTGTGTCTGTGCTTTTTTCCAGAGGCTGCACAAAAGGCGAATCAAGTATTTCTACCCGTGCTAGAAAACGCTTCGAGAGCAAATAAGCTCCGAACAACACTTGGCGTCTTTGAACGTTCGAAATTCTTCTTCAACCTCCCAAGTTTCATCATTGAATCCATAGAAGCTGTAAGTATCTCAAAAGTTAACATCACAAGGACTCTCCATTAATCGACWCTTCGGCGGCTTCCTCTCTCWCAATTCAGGGACGCTATGAGGTTGCTATGCGGGATTACAAGAAGGGCAAATACATGCTCGAGTCGCGGTCGAGTCAGCTGTTGCCTGTTGGTGTATTGAAGGACAGTGCGGCTTCTGCAGCGGCAGAACAGCAGCAGAAGAGGGTGCTGGAGAAGGTGTGGGTGAGYGTGGAGAAGGCTATGGGGGAGATGCGGAATGTGTTGTATTCGCAACTGCAAGATCCTTCTAGGAGTTTGGAGGAGCAGGAGAAGACTATTGAGTGAGTTTGTTATCTTATTTTTTTTTACAGAGGGAGAGGAAGTTGACCCCTATTTCTTACTAGGAATTTGTTGGATTTGCAGGCGAATGATGAGCCACTGTGGGCCTACTTTGATGGTCAGCATAAGCATCTATTGAAGCAGATGAATGAAACATATCAAAACGCCAAGGTTGGTGTGCAAGGTGAGCTCCGCCCGTCTGATGGCTTGGTATCTTGTGTAATGATATACCCATAGCCGCCTTGAACAAAACCAAGACGGAGAATTCGGAGATAACACTTCTACTTGCTCAACAATTACAAAAGACCTTCATCGGCATGGAAAGTAACCAGYCAGAAGCAAACATTGGTTCGTCACACGCGGTTCACATGAGCTTCCCCATATACTCACCACCCCCCCCTATTTCAGCTCAATCTGAAGGAGAGCCTGTGTGGCAGGCCGTATTTGATCTTGTCAAAAACATCTCAGAGGTAGTCTTGTCATCATTACCCAACTTCTGGAAGATTTCGAAGAACTTTATGGAGGGGAAGTACAAAAGGGTATGCATTTGGAACATTCGATTCGGCACTGTCTAACTCTAATGGTCGAACCCAGTCGTCTTCTTCAGGAAGCCGACGAAGCCCTACTCAGTGCCGTACAATGGCGCTGGACATCGTCAAACTTTACATTTCTCTAATATCAGAATTCTTCCTGCTGTCCGATATCGTCGTCACACTCGCTTCCGGACAGAACAAGAACCTACCACCGATGCTTCCGACCAACTCCCACTCTATTTCGACTGCTCACTATCTCATGAAAATCTCTGGCGAGATACATGAGAATGTTAGTGAGCTGAATGGGATGGACATTTCCCCAGAATCGGCTTCAGGCCTGAAGAGCCTTTTAGAAAATGTCAAGTGGAAATTCGAAGACATCCTKATTCATGCATGGTTGCGAGGTACGGTATGCCGATATCAGCGCAAACCCCCGATTGGCTGCTGATACTGAAAGTAGATGCTAGTCTGTTCTACTATCTGGAGACATGGGCAGCTGATCCTTCAACTCAACATACTACACGCTACCTTTCCCGTATGGAACAATTTCAGCGACACCTGACGACAGCCGCCTTCAAACTTGCTGGTGGCGTTGACCTATCGTCATCCGTCTCGTTATCAAAACCATTGAAGCAAAACCCTGTTCCCCAGGTGTTTGTCACCAAAATTACGAAAGCATTTCTAGATTCTCTCTATGCATTCCTCGATGGGCTTGTACTCCTGGCCTCTGACGAATCGCCTATTGTCGCGGGGAAAAATCTCACCGAAGAGGACCGTTCTGGCTCTAATCCATTGGATCTGCTTGATCTTACCAATGGGGTACGTTCTACGACTTTTACGGCTGATTTCCGCTGGATGTGTGCTGAGATAATCTGGGTCTAAACTGATACCCCCTATCCTGAATTATAGGACATCCGCATGCTTCTAGTGATATCCAACTTTAACTACCTCTCTGATACGCTGATCCCTRGCATGTTGAGCCAGCTGGAAACTGCTTTTGGCATTTCAATGCTGGAAGACAGACAGGTGAGTGTGGGTCGATCGATCATCTCCCGCGACCGGTTGAATGGTGAGAGACTGATCGTCGGTGCTTTAGACATTAATGGTGGTGGTCAATGAGCTTGACAAAACGTTGTTTGATGGTTATGTCAATCCCAAGACAGAAGCGCTCAAAGAGGTCATGCGAAACGGTATTCTGGATCCAGCAATGGACTGGTACGAGACGCCGCAGCCGACTGGTAAGTCTCCGCTTCGATTATTCCAACGTGTGYAGAGGACGGGGGCTCTCTCTCTCACGCGCGGGGTTTTCTCCTCGCTTTGTTCTCACTTTGCTTTGTTTTGAATTAGAGGTGCGGCCGTATATGTATGAAATGTTGACTACCTTGGTCGCCGTCCATGCGCAAATTTGCAGCGTGGCGGAACCTTTACTCGATCGTACGCTCAACAAACTGGTTGAACAGCTTGCGGAAGAGGGGCTTCGGTGTTTCCGTCAGATTAAACGATTCGGCATGGGCGGCATGCTCAGGGTATGTCATCACTTCACCCTTACCCGCGAAAAGAGGCACCACGCTGAACTGACTCCGTTGATTTTGATTCGATCGCGGTAGGCCACACTTGAGATTGAATTCATGCATCAGATATTAGCGAGACATGTTACTCCTGCTGCCGCAGACACGCTCTCGAACCTGTACAACAAAATCTCCCAGGCCTATCATAGACGTCCTGGAGATGAAAACTTCCAGGCTAATCTTGATGGAGTGAAGAAGACACTGGCGGAAACGCGGCGGTCGACGCTAAAGGAGTTTCTATGCTTCAAACAATCGAAAGCCTTTTCTTCGTCTTCTTCGAATGCCAGTCGGAGTAATACGTCAGCCAGCAACAAATCCAGTCGACCGGCACACGATAAAGACGGATCTCGAAGTGTGAAAGAGGCTAGGTGAATGAACGCTGGAAATTTCCTCCCTTCCCCCCCCCTTCTCAGTGCAGCCACACACACCCCACACGTTAGCCGCCTGTTTTGTTGTCCTTTTTATTTTATTTTCTCGCATCCTGTTTCCTTTTCCTACGTCTGTACGTCCCTTGGATACCCATAAAGCAGTGTTGTAACATAGACATGTCACCCGGTTATTAGTCAAGTGCGCGTAATTGACGRAATCAGATTCTCCTGCTGTGGTCATCTATTCAGTGTTTGCTTGAAAGTCAACTCATGTACTACTGCAACTTGTCCCGTTACCTGGGTGCGCACACACACACACATACGCAATCATGGACGTCCTTGGAACCTCCGATGATACCGAAATCTTGATTGTCGAGTAATTTGCACCCGTTTACTTTCCCAAGAGCAACCAATAGGATGGTCGTGGGGAAGGCCGCTGAGAGCGAAAAAGGGACCTCAAAAAAAAAACAACAACCCATGAGATGAAAGCCACGATGCTCTTCTGCCGCGAAGAGGACGGATTGACTGTCAGGAATAGGTGCGGCGAGTCACATGGAAAGGAGAGGGGAGGCTAGTGTAACTACATAGCTACGTAGTTGATTCGGGGGGGCGGATGAAGAGTTTAACTGGGGGAACCGTGGGGACCGGGCGAGGGGGGAAGGGGGACAAGATCCCTTTCTCCATTGGCTGAAGCAGTAATCGGTACCGCAAAAAGTTCAAGGGAAATAGCACACCGAAAGCTTGAGTGTCCATGGCGCCAGTCCGTTTATAAAATGAAGCGTGTTTGACATTCTGCCATGCCGATATGCTTGGTGATAACGGGAATCTCTTAGGGGTGTGCGTGTGCGTGTGTGTATGTGTTGTGWGCATGTGGCGCGAACGTTGGGGGCTCTGGAAAAAAGCCAATCCCCTGCAACCTGTTGGCTGCTTCGAAATTTCTGCTACCGCCGATGGCCCGAGCGGCGGAAAAAAGGACAGGTTCTCTTTGGTCTCATCATCTCATCATCTACCAAATGGATGTCACGATATAGGAACCAACCGATTTCGGCCGCTCGTGTTAACGTACGACGGTGATGATGGTGGGTAGAACGAGATTTAGGGTAAGGTTGTTGTCCCCAGAGTCTRATGACAGAAGGCATCAACCATGCCCCGATAGCAAGGGAAAGATATAGACTGAGGGAATTCCGGGAAAATCCATTGCGTGTGATACAACATCCAAAAAATAGGGGATGAAATATAAATAAATAACCAACCGGAACTTGACCACGATAACGAGGAATAAGCCGAACGATGGGTGCGAGCTCGTCATGCCATTAGATCTACGAGTATAGTAATAATGCCAAGGACTGGGAATGCGTAGTCGGTGATGATTGCATGTTTCAGGGTTTTAGGCACACACCTATTTCTATTGCGATGAGGATGATGACAATCTGCTCTAAACGTTCTGCGTGTTTACTTGAGACGGACTCTTTTAAAAGTTGCAGCATGTCCTGAAGGACCTAACCAAACAGGTGATTAACTGACGTGAATGAGGGGACCCTGCCACATACTTCCACACGTGTATTCAGAAGGTTAATGCGCTGAGGGATTTCAAGATAACTCCGGGCCGCATCGTAAAGTGGCTGCAAGTCGGGGTAGCTCTGTCCAAGCATTGGTAAACAACTCGAAYAGCCGTCAGAAGAAGAGGAACCTACCCAAAATACCTCCTATCGCACAACAGTAGTTAGATGGTTCCATAAGTGCTGAAGGGGACTAAGACCTTACCGGCGAATCGAGAACAGAACCGACGGAGTTAATATTCGTTCTGAGCAGGAAGAGCTGGCCGATTTTCTGCATGATTTCTATCAAAGGGTTAGCCTGCAAGTCTTACCGGAAAAATAGGATACAACCTTTATGTGGCATTCCAATCTTGCCTGTTTCGCTAATGACCTCAGGGATATCCTTCGTCTCTTCTATCGTTGATGAAATCAATTCCTCAAACTAGTATAGGTGAGTGGGAATCCCTCAAGAAATGGAAGCGATAGATACAAGGGAGATTTTGACGGATTGTGAGAGTGCATGAGACAAGGAGAGTTTAGTCCTACCTGGGGGTGAATTCAACCAATCAGCGGAGTGTRTGACCAAAACGTACATGTAACCCGAGCCTTTACGAAGTGTAATAACATCGTTGTATATCCTAGAAGACAGTCAGAAGCGTTCTAGGCACAGAAGGTGCCGACAAACCGGCTATAGTTCGCGTAGTAATAATTGAGGTCTTCCATCTCTACATTGTTCGGAGCTAGAAAACATGAGTGGAGAGGGCAAGGCCAGAAAGGGGCCCATCACACCTAACTTCTCTATTTCGAAACGCTTTCTGGCGAGTGAGTATATCAGTGCATATTAAATCCAATGATGCTGGAAAGCTCAACATTGAAGCTAAGAAGCGCTTCTCCTGAGCTTCTGTCATTCCCCAGATCACAACCGTGCCATACTGAAACATGAATATCTCTGCTTCGTGAGCAGTAGTGTCAAAAGTGCTCCTCTTCTTCATTTTCCTCACTGTCCGGTTGTCGTCTTCAAGGCCTTCCTGCATCAATTCTGGAACTCCAAGCAAATCCCCCGTAGCAAATCCCTCATGGGATTGCCTACTATCGTGATTCCTTTGTTGGAGTTCATAGACATAAGGAGTATAAATGACATCGTCGATGAGTTTCGGGTTGGCATGATAAGCATTTCTTCTCGCGTTGAAAAATTTCATAAGATCGTTCATTCTGTATGAGCTGAAACACCACTCGTCCCATGAGCTTCCGATAAGGGAAACAGTCGGGGTGTTACCTCGCTGTAGCATACGCGGTAACTCGAGGTAATGATTTTGCCTTCTTTTTGGTGAGCTTAAGCGCATCTCTCCGCGCCGTACCATCTGGAATAAGGGATATTTGATTATAGACCTGGAAGCCAGAATGGATATACACRGTCCGTCAAGTATCACTTGATCGCGAAGTTGCTGATACATGCCTCAATATCATCCTCCTGGTTATTTTCTTCGCTGCTTTCAATGTCACCGTCCTCACTGTCGCCCGCCAAGTCTACGTTACCGTCGTGAGTCCTTCCTATTCCAGGCCTCTTGTTTAGGATTGGGAGGTCCTCCGGTTGCTCGGGCARAAGCTTCAGTTTCCCAGCAACCTTAGTCGAACGGTTTGCCCCCCTGGGCTTTGTTTCCGAAGATGATGCTGGTTGCCTTGGGCCCGGAGAGTCGTGCATCGCCGATAGTGGTTGTGGTTGAGGGCAGAGAAAGCGCCCAGGGTCCCAAGGGCCAAGGAACCAAACCGCTGACGTAAGGCATGAGGTCGTTGGTGGCGACCAGCATGTCGGATACATACAGCTTCCACATTCGTGCTGAACGCCGCCCCCTGCTCTGACGGCAGACAGCCAGATGCTTTTGCTGCACCCCGTCCACCCCCAAGAAATTATTTTTGCAAGGCTTTTTCTAACATACCCTTGCTTAGACAGCAAATAAGCACTATCTCGGCCATAAGGAGAAAAAAATCCGAGTGCCATAAGCCGCCGGTAAGTTGTAGTGCAAGAAGCATGATCTAATGCCCAGCATCAGGCTTCAGGAATGACACTGAGAGACACAGAGTAGTGCATGGCATCGGGTGTCCTGGCTAAACATAGACTTATCCATCCTTGTCTCTTCTCTTCGCGCACCCAATCCCCGGATTGTATCCATCAACTTTGCGCAGGCCTGTACACTAAAAGACGCACTCAAGTGCTGTGAAAGGCAAACGGTGATACGGAGTCTCTTCATTTGGTTCGTCTGGGAAAGCTCCCTAGATGAAGTCGTCTGCGAAATTCCTTTTTTCATCAACCCACATCAGGGATCTTTTCCTGTCTCCCGTTTCCTGTGAAAAAAGCCTCACATTGGTGCAGAAGCGACGACGGATATCCCTGGCAGGGTATAGTCAGATTTCCGGACAGCGGCAAATGTCAAAAACACTGATACACACACTGGTATCTGGATCGCACCAAACAGGCCTTTGTGGAACATTACGTTTCTTGTTTCATAGCCGTAACAACGCGGTCCCACCGTCAAGGTGCTCGGCTCCGTCTCCCTTGTACCCGTACCTGCAGTATTATCCACGTGGAAATTTATTCACTGGCAAGATGCGAGACGGAAATGAAGGCGTGAATAATACCAAATTGGTAATTGTTGTACTGTGGGTGTTCCACCAGGTAATAAATATACCCAGAACCAGAAGCGACCTGGGTGTAACGGATTTGGATACAAAACATCATGGGAAGCCTATCTTTTCTAAGGAGAGCTTTTCGTGGGCCGGCTCGCTCGAAATTAGAAGTCGCCCCCCTTTCAAGGAGGTGGGTAAACGAGGTGGCTACCTGGTGACTGCTGTAGTTCAGGAAGCTGGGAACTCGAGGATGGGGAGGAGATTAGCGACAAGCAAAGCCGGAAGCTAAGGGTCAAAATGAATATTTCACTGGGTATCAGGACCCCTTTTGACGAGTGCCATTCCCAAGCGTTCACGGTAACGCCAAGTTTTGGGAAATTCAGCGGCGGAGCTTGATATTCGCGGACCTCGAAGCGACTATTTTTCATTCGCCGCCATTGAGTCGTGAGGGRAGGGGGTGGGGGGTTCGGCGCTCATGCCCCCGATCCAATGTGGCACCAAGTGCCCCAGCAGTGCCCCCTCCCTGCACATCACTGTAATCTAGGGTCCCATTTTTGACTGCACGAATGAAATCGGTCAGTACCGGAAAATCCGAGATTCAGACAGGTAGGCAAGAAACACGCAACGGAGAATTACCTCAGAGTTTAATCATGTCGGCGAGGCTCGGTCCGAAATAAGCGTTGGAATGGGGCAGGCCGCCACGAATGGGGGCAGTGGCGTCTTGTAAATCAAGCTCGGATACTGTTGGGAATTCACGGGGAAGAAATGTGTTATTAGATTAAGTGGACAATCCTGCCGAAGCGGCGCCGTTCAAACTTCAATTATAGGTACAGTTAGCCTACCGTAATATGAAAGRTTCGGTGGCTCCTTCAGCAACGCCGATGGTGAAGGGTACGGAACTTGCCTAGAGGAAGGGACTAGAAGACAACTGCACCGGCGCGCAAATATTTAAAGGAATTGTGGAGTTAAAACAAATGGCGGGGAGCTGGGAGCGGTTGACGGCCTGAGAGAGAAAGGTGACGCAAATAGGTGAGAGAGGAAGCCMTGGAGTCGAGTCAAAACCTCATGCCAAGCCGTCGATGACATCGTCGCTTTACCACCATCGTGTCTTGTTTCAGCTTCTAGATCATACAACATATGGCCAGGAAATGCCAGAACCATGATGCCAAAGCATGAGAAGCCAGATATACGATTCAATGGCCATAATAGCGACAAAGTGCGTTTGCTTGTATGCGACTGGGACGATGATGCCCCACCCCGTAAGAAGATAGGGGAGGCCCCAGAAAATCGACCGCGGACAACGTGTAACTTTTCCCTGTATTGCACGCATCCAGAGCATTGCTGAAATCCATACTCTCAAGCGAGTGATTGAGAGCGGGGGTTAATTAATCATCCCTTAAGATGCTGTCCATTCCAGCAAGCTTTTTGCACCGATGCATCGCCTGCTCCTAAGGAATGTGGCACATTAAGAACCTYTGGAAAAATCTCTATAGGGTCAAGAAGTCAGGRTGAGGGGGTGCAATCATGTCACACTGAAGGCTACATAGAGGRCTCCAAGCTCGACAATCACTGCGGCAATGTTTGAAGCAGGAATTTTACCCAGGCCTTTAGTCGAGTAGACAGGCCTTCATTTTTATTCATCGTTGATGTCACCTTGTATGCAACAAGTTACGTCGAAACCAAGGGCGTTGGAGAAAAATTCTGCTCCTGTAATAACACTATCAAAGACTGGTCTGGCTGATCGCCTGAGAGTGAGTGGCCCAGAAGCAGTAATAGTGCATGAGAAGTGAACTGGTTTGGAGTTTCATGCTGCCATTGATCTGGGCCTTGATCATCGCCGTGGTGTAGTCGAGTTATAGTTGTACCATGGTTGTCCCAAGTGAGTGTGCGGCGTTCACAAGAGGCTGAGCCCAGCGTGGATAGCATTTACACAAGTGATATGAATATTTGAATAGCGAGTAATCTACCTTGACGTCATGTGACAGGTTGAAGGGCTTCCCGCCCCTTAACGCCTTATCGTTCCCTCGCACAGGGTACAATATGAATTCTAAACTTCATTGGTGATAGTGATGCTATATGTACATGCAAAGCAATGTAAAAGCAAAGGCAATGTAGATGCTAAGAGCAAGTCCATGCTGATACGGATGATAGTTTACAGACTGTGTGGTCCATGTGGGTATTCAGGGCACGAGAACGCAGCTATGTGATGTTCCCAATGCTGCGCACACCATCCGGAGGGGTGTGAGAAGAGGCCTTAGGATGAGAAGCGGCGTATCAATAGCTCATCAGTTGGATCCCTTCGAGGGCCAGACACATTCTGAAGGTACTCGAGCGGCACAAGATGACCTGTAGGGTGGCCGTTAATGTGGGCCGAAGAAGAAGATGCCGTGCTCGAGTGACTAGACGGACTAGGTGAGGACGAGTGGTGATTTGAAGGGATATGTTTATGCTGCGAGCTGGGCGACGAACTTAATGGATAGGTATAGAATGGTGGTGTCGAGGGTTGGGACAGGCCCTCRGAAGGTTGCTGACTGCTGGCTTGCGCTCGACTATCTCGCCGCGCCTTGCCGACACGAGCACTTTTGAACCATCCCTCGGGAACGAGAACATCGCCAATCCCACGGATCTCGTCAATTGTCTGCAGCTCGTTGAGCCTGGTCTGGCTGAAGTATGCAGCTATTCCGGTGTTYAGTTGCAGGAGCCCAAGATCAAGGCAAACACATACTCAGATGCCATTTTCTGACAACCCCACGAGCGCGGTCTGCGGGCAGCGAAACGTGTACACTATAGGTTTGTTTTATTAAGCGTTCAGATTCTGGAGTGTTTCTAGGGTCGAGTGAATATGATCTATTTGATGGAYGTCCAGAGGGTCTTCTGACGGAAACAGAGTCGACGATGAGCTCTCATTTGGTTCACATACCCCGGTATGCCGAAGGAGGAATGGACTCAGTAGCACGCACCTCATCATCTGTGCCCAGGGTGTCACAGGATTGATACCGTCGTCGTTCAGATCTGACTCTTTCTGATGGTAGAACAAGAACTCCTGGGATTAACGTGAGTAAATTGGCCAGGGAAAATGCTAGCCACATACGTCTCTAACGCCTGCGAGGATCACGCTTGAGCACMCAGTTGACGTATTTATCATTGTAGCAGAATAACTCACGACTTGGACCCCAGCCCATGCCATCAGTCCTATRGCAATGGTMATMTTAAGTAGAAGCACTTCCAAATACGCTGTCGACTGACCATCGCTCCATCCCGAGGCCAGTGGGCTCGGTATTAGCACCACGTTCTTCCCTTTAAGTGTTCCTCAGCCTATCGGCGCTCACATCTGAGTGATGGAGYCTTACCAAACGTATACATTTCCTGGAACGATGGCCCGCCTTTCCTCGGCATCCAAACGCCGGGTAATGAGAGGCAGTCGGTTGGTGGCAACACCATTGAATACCTGGAGGGCATCGCGAGTCGAGCGAATGCGCACGTTGTGTAGTGTTGGGCGCTGCATCACGGACCTGTAGGAATAGAAAGGGGTGTCTTGTGGGGGGATGGGGGGTGAAGAGGATCTTCCGTTGGGTGTGGAATGGACTCAACCTATATAAAGATCTGGGTTGAGTCGCAGGGCCCACCGAGGAACGGATTTGCGAATTCAGGATTTATTTTCTTGTCGCTCGTATCGAGTTAGTCCACATGCATAACTTTGAGATCCAGGGACTGGAACGTAAGAAGCCTATTGAGCGTTCTCACGATAGTTTACTGCCGTGCAGATGTGTGAGTCGCTTGCAGAACGGAGCGGACTAGTTRGAAGAGAGCCATTTTAGTCGGTACCTGAGAAAGTTGCGTATCGAGATAAGTCGCTGACTTTAACTCAAAGTCTCCCATGATCCATCAGAGGTTATCTGAGATCAGTGATCTCCATGAAAACCCGATCCAAAGTGTAATTGAACCGTAAACGCAAACACCGAATCAGATGCTTATGCATCCACCACTGCACTCACTTACTGAGATCTGTGACTTCGACCCTCGACGAAGCCAAAAATGCAACAGTGCCCATATGGGCACCCTCCAATACGTTCACGGATATGCCACATCCACCGCGTATGTAGTGGATTGGTAATTTTGGGTTTGCATGTCAACCCGTGGCCACGGAACATTCGTAGCCTTCAGGGATCATCCGATCATGGTGATATCCTACGGGGTTGTGCTCGGTCGAACGTTGACYAGCCAGCGCATCGTGGTAACCCACATAGAGCAAAGGCCGCCTTGTCATCAGCCGATCGCGAGCATCTTCAAGATGAGCGCTGAGCGCTGAGCACCACCGAGCGCACCCCTGATGCAAAAAAGAAGGATCAAGCCACACAGAGAGGTTGGCCGGCAAATTTGTGACCTCAGGGTCATACACGGACTCTTCCACGAGTGTGTCAAAATTGACTGCGCGATCAGATTCCCTCGCGGGCAAGTTGAGCTGCTAGTCACATCACGAAACGCTTGACACACCCTGCGTATGGAAGAAGTGGCATGGCTATGATTCTGCATGTGTTCTGTTTTCTCGGTATACAAGGTGGGGGAGCAGAATCTTTCTATCGSGTGGACGGAAATAAACCATCGAATAATGTCCGAGGGATAATTATTACAGCGTGCTTTGTGTTAGGCCTGATGGGCGATGAGAAAATGAGGTGTGTGAAATGTGGCCAACCATCTATGCTTCCCGTCCATACAACCCGAATTCTTTTTAGTGAGGGGCGGGGCAGGGTAAAGGGAGGGGTGGAAGAGAATTATCCGTTTCTATTGGGATTCGGCGGATTGTCGATAATCCTGCCGATCTGCGCCCCGTTGCCCGAGTCCTCGCTCGCAATTGCCGTAGAGGAAACGGACCTTAACCTAGCAACTAACACATGTTCTGGAGCTTGGTTTATGCACGAGGCAGGCGTCGGCACTTGTATACTGGTGTGAAATGGTCGTTAATAGGTCTGCTGAATAAAGGATGCCATCAGTTGGTAGATAATCTATGTGAACGGTGATTATATCAAAGCAGGGTGGAAACATTGCAAGTCGGTCTACAGGTATGGATATCTCCGGTGAAACCTCAATCTGAAATGGAATCCATCGAGCTGGTGCATACAGGATCATCCGGCGATCAGGATTGCCATGGTTCCTCTTGTTGAGGCTTGAGAGGGACGGAGTAATGGGCAATGGCCAGCCTGCTGTGAAAACATYTCATTCGTGGCTGTCAGTGAAATAGAGAAGATGTATTCRTCCGCCCGTGGTATATGAAATCGAGTTCTTCCCCCTGTTTCATTGACCATCAACCCGATGCTCTGTGAGGTGGAAGATCAATATCATTCTTGTGGTTGATATATAGGCTGTGCACGCACCCAATAGTGGCAAAACTGTGGGCAGATAATCCGGAATTTCTGCGTAGTGCGACTTTTCGCGGAAGAGGTAGCGGACSCGAAGGGCCTTGGGGAGGAACGGAGCAGGGTCATAGAAGCCTTGAAGACTTAACTGTGCGCCAAAAARGGGGTGAGAAATGGGAGTTTGGTGAAGAGATAGATCTACCTTTGCATCCTCACCGCTCGGAATATAGAGTTGTGAATTACGAACTAAGGCCTGGAGCGGAACTGTCACGTCGAGATTCAAGTCCGCTCCACCTTCCTCTTTTTCAATTGACCCATAGGTGGCCTCCAGAATTACCAAGCCTGCAAGGGCAACTCTGAGTCTGCGGGAGAAATTTTGAAGAGTTCAGTACCAACCTTGGCGTGATTTCTCAGCCTGGTTGTGTTTTCGTGCCAGGTCTTTTAGTAGACTTTCAACGGCGTTCCTTTCCCTTCGCTCCTCGGACTCTTCCAATGCTTTACGAGCGGAGCGGAGGTGCCTGAGTTTCCAAGGAGTGAGAAGATAGAAGGCGATCRAGGATGAAATTATCCATACGCAAGTCGTGAAGCCCGCCGACGAGGAAGGATTAGGMATCGATATAGAAGAACTGTCGCTGCAGAGGGTAGTACGGCCGTCCAAAATGCCAATGGGCCATTGAATTCGGTAGATAAAACAATAGGCAGGACGAGTCGCTGCTCCAAACGAGTCAGTCTAGAGTAGTTTTTTGGTGAGTCAAGTGYTCAGGAACTTGCGAATAACGAGGAAAGCGTACTCAAGTAAGAAGACAATGCCCCCAGTACCTAATGTTGTTGTAGTACTGATTTCAGTGGATTTGGATGGAATTGACCAGATGGCCGATAGAACCCAGTTGAGACCAGTAAAACCAAGGGTGAGCGCCGTCTTTATTGTAGTGTTCAACTCGATCAGGTTTACACCAAACTCTCCCACAACTTTGGGATCGCCCCGCTCCAAATCCAAGCCGTAGGATGTAAAAGTRATCCCTGCTTCCAACCCCGATAAAGAAGCCTGARCCCCCGCAGGCTCTTGCCCGTCATGTTGAAATCTGAGACCAAAAGGAGTGGGGGATGTCAAGCGAAGTTTGACGTGAGGTCGTTGCCCGACCAAGAGGTCGACTGATCCTTGTTTCGTTTGTCGCCGGAATAATTTTCGGGTCAAACCAATGTTTAGGCTGGGTGGGATGAGTAAAGGAGCGCCTGGGACACAAAAAGCCTTAACGATCAAGYTATTTGTGCCGTCTTGATAAGAGCCTTCAAGCCTTGTGGTGAACGGGAACCCAAGTCGGACTGCAGCCTTGGGGAATTGGTCACATATCAATTAAATCCGAATAATAATAAGAGCTCACCGAGCCCATAAACCGAGGAGAGARCTGATGTTGTACGGTCCCAGTGAACTCAATGTTGCTGCGAGTTTTCACCTGCGCTCCAAGGATAACTGAAGTTTTCTCGTTGACTGCTTTCTGAGCATATGTAAGCGCTTGCGAAGTTAGTGGGTGCAAACCGTGGATTCTGACCTGGACAGCATGATGCAAGGAGTAGTTGGCAATGCCGACGGCCCCTATCCTCTGGAAAATCGATCCGTGTGCTCCATCCTGCCGAAATAGTGGTGTCGCATTCACAAGGCAATTGAGAGCTCCCTTCGGTAAGAGTATCTCACTCTGTCGTTTCCTACGTAGCTCTCCCCGTGCGCTCGACAAATCATCTCGAAGCTGGGAATCACTTGAGCTTCATTATGGCGCAGCAACACCTCCACGTACTTCTTCAATACTCTTCGTACGAAGCCCATCTGACCATTTTAGAGATAGCCCGTCGTCGCCTATAAAGGAATTAGAGTGCGGGTCTATGCCAGGTAACATGTAGCGCACCTAGTTGATCATACACCTCGCTTGACTAGCATGAGACCTGAGTTCATTCTTCTGAGAATCAAAAAAATGTACCGAAGGAAAGGATCAGACAACACTGGTAGGCCATGTTCAGAAAAGTGTAGCGGCTATCAAACAAAAGGCCATACCTTGGTAGGCCTTTTGAATTTTCAGAAAATTCTGGGTTGCAATTTCCTTTGCCTTTTCATCATGTTGCTTGTCCGGATGAAACACGAGTGAAAGCGTGCGATATCGTTCGTGTACTTCATTGTAYGTTGCACCCTTGTTGAGATTTAAAATATAGCTATGGGTGATGATAAAATCAGCTACCTAGTGCTTTCGATGATGATCCCATACTGACTATAGATGATCCCTCCCGTGTCCATCCGATGTTTCCTTTGGTATGTTCATTTGAGACTCGACATATAGCCAGGAAAAGTTGGACAGACAGAGGATGATGACGACGTGTTCGGTTCTGCCAAGTCCAACGCTRTGTCACGTGATCTGTTTGCAGCACCGACCCTTACGRGTATGAGCCAGTACATACCAACACTTRGGCTGCGACAGAAACACTCAGTTGCTGCATTCGAGGGAAYGSGAGCGGGTTGGAACCTGGTGCCAATTTTTCCCTCAGAGCCCGAAGTTGTGTTCCTGGATGTATGGGAGGGCAGAATGGGTTTGTGGGATTCCTGTTTCGGCAAACCTGTCGGGACACACGAGCTGAGGTACAGAATATGTATTTTTAATAGCATAGGTGAATTTCGACACGTCAAATAACAGAATAGAGGTCGATCTTGAAGGAACTTCTGTAAATATGGTTCAGTTCCCCATCGATTTCCCAGAGAATGAAATTCTCCGTTGGTACGGGTCATCACTTACCTTCTCATCTAAATCCTATCTACACCCCTCTCCCATAATCTCTTCGCTAAATTCCACACTTTGACAGACCCTGTTCCCATACTGAAAGCAATCTAGCTTCTGATTCGGTCTCTCACCTGAAAGAGCAGGATAGACATACTTGGTGTTTGTTACTTCGTTTAATGGCGCCCACAGCCTGTCCGTTGACGGACTTGGTCCCTTCTGGAGCTTTCCCTCGGGGGGGTTGCGGTTCCCTCGTCGTCTCAAGGGTTGCTTGGGCGGTGTTTGCARTTGGAAATCCCGATTCAACTCAGGCACTTGGCTACCACCTGCCATCAACACCCAGACTACCCTGTAGGTTTTCTTTATGTGTGAAAAGACATGGGAAACATCTCCAGCGATGGATATTTTTACGACCCGAARTTCCCTGATGTCACTGCCACTGGCCACTCCCGATGGAAAACGTGTTGGTTCATGAAACGATTGTCCAAAATATTCACCGAGGAGTTCAAGTGATAGTTTTCTGACAGCTTGTCCGGATATATTTTTGGAGACATTTACCGATGTCATGAAATCGAACAATCCGGCCAGGAGACCTTTGGGCATTATACGATATCAGAGAGATTCAGACGATGTGCAAAACCAGAATAGCACACCAGTTTCGGGTCTCTTGACAAGGAAGAAGAATCTTTGATCAGAAGACTTGTCAGACCGCCACTCGACAACGTTCACAATGTCCAATTCTTCCCTAGCTTTTTTACGGACCGCTTTCATGGGAAGCATAGTAACTTCCAGTCTGCCTGTCACCGGCTCACAGAGGGTGCATAAGTCCTCAATATCCGGGGGAGGCTGAGGATAAATAGATGAGTGAAAACTAGGCCAGAGACGGAATATTCGGGTGTCAGTGGCTCACCGGCTCGCTCCGAGCCTGTTCACGCGCCAGATCATAGGCCAAACACCAAGGTCGAAGTGGACATGTTTCACAGGAAGGATCGCGTACTTTACAGACTGTGCTTCCCAGTTCGATTAAGGCTTGGTTGATATCCCCAGGGCGAGATGTGTCTCCCTCTGCTTCACCTGTTTGACGAGAATCACAGTCACAAAATGAGTTAATATCATTATGTGAAGACAAATACTACTACTTTCTTCTCGCACCATGGCGGTGGCTGCTTCCCAAAGCACGTCCAATGTCGCTTTAGCTTTTGGTGAGGCATGGAGCGCGAGAA
This sequence comes from Lepiota subincarnata, assembly GCA_023014305.1. Lineage (NCBI taxonomy): Eukaryota > Fungi > Basidiomycota > Agaricomycetes > Agaricales > Agaricaceae > Lepiota > Lepiota subincarnata. The sequence continues at coordinate 134,382 of JAECYV010000036.1, forward strand.
GTCGACTGAGTAATCGGTGAACATTTCCATCGAGCTAGAAGTTTCATGATGACATTGCCTCGGACAACAAGACGAASTCGGCGCTTACAACAGGAGCTCGTTCGCCGTATGCGATAGAACAAATAGCTCCGGCGCTGTATCGCCCAATACCAGRAATATTGGTTTGCATTTCCTTCGCGTTGTCTGGGAGTCTTCCACCGTATTCCTGGACAGCCTTCTTCGCGCCCTCAAGGAGGCGTCTCGCTCTGCTATAATAGCCGAGTCCCTTCCATAATGCATTGACTTGATCCACATCAGCTTTCGCCTAGCCAGGAGCCCGTAAGTCGGACCATGCAGAAAACTGGAGACCACACACGAGATCTCCCAGGGTGGGAAATCTAAATGACTCGTGTCAATTCATACGACTTTGTCGGGTGGAAATCTCTGCAACAGAACCTTACGTTTCCATCCAACGATTGTAATACGGTATGACCGTGGCTACCTGGGTTTGTTGCAACATTACTTCGGATACCCACACCTGTGCGCGACTCATGAGACTAAGCCTCCCTAACCAGTATCATACATGTGAGATACCTCATAAGCATGCTGAGCACGTTCTCCCGGCCCTTGAGAAATGGTGGATTGTTTTCGCCATGGCATGCCACGGGAATCATGGACAGTRGCATACCATTGGAGCAGCGCWGCGCGCAAGGGGCCGAGAGAACGGATCGAATGCCTAGATTTGGGGTGTTCAGAATCCCTGACCGCAGGAGCCCCCTGAATGGTGGCGGGCTCCCGTATATGTTCTTCTGTCTTTCTCTTCTTTGCAATAGATTTCTGCACAGCAGGCTTCCCCGAGCCTTTCAATTTCTTTTTCGTGTCGAYCCAGTTATTTGATTCAGAGATGGATGATAATAATACTTCGTCCTGGTCGTTCCACTCGTCTTCTGATCGGGAGACTCGGCGTTTGCCCATGGCAGGAATAAACGGTGAAATGGAGTGCGGAGACAAGGCTCGGATACGCTTCTTTGATGARCCCCTGTTGTGCAAAATCGGGACGAGGGTGATGATGTCGTGGAATTGGGCGGAGCGCCTTTTACCTGATGTCAAGCATGTCCAGGGTTGCTGGTGAAAAGTTGAACATTCTCCGGCCACCGTGTAAACACGTGACCGAGGAAAGATCGCAATCCTCGTTATTTTTGTGGTTCRCCACCCCCAACAACAATGTTTTCCAACTTTATCACCCGAAATACGCTAGGAGTATCATGATGGAATCAGGACTACTGACAACATGAAACCGTAGAGACCTTGGAGCTAGCTTCTTCTCCCATGATTCCGCCACAAGCCCTGAACTTTGTGCACCACAACAACTAGAGTGGGTTCCCGCTTACCAACGTCCGCTCATGAAATAGCCCGAATAAATGCCGTTGGTCACATTTGTCCGCTCAAAGTAGCAAGCGTCGTTATTTCGATAAAGCAACGTATTCGTCCGCCACGTCGGCTTCACCTACAAACTAAACACAAGGTACGTTTCAACTGCACGACAGACATAATCATTCATCACAATGGTTACGCCACAACCCGAACCACGTCAAATCATTCGGTAAGTATCAGCAATGAACCAAAATAATGGGCTAGCCATGATCATGATTCGACTAGAAACTCTCACTCAAATCAACCTGAGTCAACTGGGAATCGATTTCCCCTTACGCTCGAGGCATCGTGTGCCGACCGAAAATCATCCCACTCTATTAGCAAACCAGCGTCAACCCTCAGGCTTATCTCTATGCCGAATAGCTACCAGGGCCCATAACTTTCGAGTATTTCTAATGAGCTTACGAAGCTCTGAACACTGTGGCGATAACTGGGGCACTCTATCGCCGGATATTTCAACTCACAGTGCCCGAAACTATTTGACATAGCCTGGGATACTTGCGCATAACTTATTCCATCAATAACCGGAAACAACCATGCGCTCTCCCTGTACGCCACGCAGTGCTCCTTCGCAAGTTCATCTTGTGGATACCAGTGACGAATATCCGACCTTCTTCGAAGGTCGTTAAGCACTTTGGGAACAGGGGTTGGCAACGCCCATACCACGATTCTTCTACATGTGCGCAGGCCCGATATTTTACCGGAGGAAAATGCCCTTGGAATCCACAGCACAGCAAATCGTCCACTATCTCTGTCTATCTGGCTTTCCCATTCTCACTTCGGGCTAGGGTTGTGCGGCATTGATGATTTCAGCCTCGCAAGGTTTGCTTCTTTCTGGAAGTCGCACCAAGAGGCTTCCTCGCTGATCATTTCTCCTATGAGATCCTCGGACTTTGGAACTTTTCAGCGGAGCGCGCCAGCTTTGATTGTCAAACTCCCACTTGTCACTCCTATCTACCGACGGACAGCAATAGCACTCTTCTTCAAAACTCCAAATACACACAAACGTCCCCATACACAGGTTCTTGGTTATCATCGTGGGTTAAAGCCATCGGACTTCATATCCACCGTCTTCATCGCTGTAGAACCTTGAGCTCCTTGACGCCCAACCGCATTCTAGATTCCATTCTTCTCAGAAAATCACTTTCATATTAAAGGAGTTTAGATTTCCCGCTGAGCTCGCGGAGCAAACCGAAGTCTATATTCCTCTATGGTTTCCCAGATTTCCACTGGCTCAGGTCGTCCCCCTGGTTTGATTTCGGCCCAAGAATCCGAGACGAGTCGGAGAACCCTGTACCCAGCTTACCATCACCGGTCCCGTTGTCACCATATTTCAACCTCGTTCCCCCTGATTCTCCATAGAATGGCGGCCTCACAGCCCTTAGGGTGTATTTCGATGAGCGTCTTGGAGGGTCATATTTATATATATATATATATCCAATTACAATGTCGACTGAGAAAAATCCCTATCGAGCCAAAGGGTACGTTGACACCTGGAAGGAATTCCAGCCGCGCTCCAAACGTTGCCGCATGGCCCGCCCGTTCCCCAAAAAAATAGAGGGGCTCCGACTTCCTGATGGTGGCGCCAGACAATGGCGCAAACGAGCAGCCGATGGTTCCATTTACCTGGATAGATGAGGATGGAGCAAGTTTAATCGTGAATCCATGATTGGGGACGGGTAGAGAAGCTGCCAATGTATCCTTGACTGCGAGAGAAAGGAATTCATATTTTTTTTTGGTGGACAAGGTGATATCCCACCCCCCCCCTATAGGGAGAGTTTGCACATGGTGCCGCTGTACATCGAAGCCAGTCTATTCCTTCGTGCGGGGTCAGACATTCTTCAGCCCCGTGTTGAGTCACAATGATTGAGCGACACATATGGCTCTCATCCAGCCCAGACCCCAAAAGTCCGAATTCGCGACCTGTTCTCCAAATTTTAAGGTTAAGTTGGGGGAATGATCTTGCGCTTTGCTCAAGCGCTCAAAGGTGTATTATTCTAAAGAAAGAATTGTTGATCAAGCAGGCCTGAAATGGGCGTGTGTGTATTGCTCTGTGCTATCACGATTACAGGCCACTTCCCGGCGCCACAACACAGGGCAGATGTGAGACTCGTATGCGGAGSCTCCTCCGAACCGGAAAGCCCCAGAGGGGCTGTTAATCAAACCAATCATTGCAGCATAATCCCCATTAAGTGTCCTAGGATCAGGGCTGCCGTCATCCCACCCAACTTCATCATCATCCTGTGCCCTAGATTATTTTCAAACACTGGGGCATTTGTTATTTGTACACCGCCGGTGTTGCGGGAGATACCCAAACTCCGGATTTCCAGCGTGGAGGCTTCGGCCGGACAAGGGGGAGGGGGTTCTCGAAGGTTCGTGACGGTGGAAGCGTGGTGGGGGCCATCAGCCGTGYTAATAGCCAAGCTTTCGGCCGTTTTTTGTGCGAGTCTAGTCATAGTCCGAAGTTTCAAATACAGGCCTACAGGTAATGTGATATGTCCCACTTCCCTTTGACTTGGCGTCTAAGCCCAGGAGAATAGTAGTGCTCATAGGGATGTAKATGAGATGGAGGGGTGGGGGGGTCAGGTAGTACTTRGCTGACAGCAACAGGTCAAAGTAGAGAATATACTGCTTGAGGTGGGACCAAGAGCATACTGGCGGTGAGTGAACTATATTGTTCTCATAGATGAACATGCGCAGTGTTAAAGGAAATTTTTAGTTGAAGATTGATTCTGCGGAACAGTTTGGCCACAGATATCCAAGAAAGTTATGGGCACTATGACGCATTATGATGGTAGGAACTCTTTCTGGAAGACGATTCTGGTCGAGGGCTAATTTCGAGTATAAAGCGCAGGAGAAAGGACATTCCTATTTTCGGGTACGACCTAAAACCCCATACACAAAACGCCGTGCTATAGACAAGGTGAAGATAAACCCGCTAGAATGTCTTCTTTTTCTCATCAACAGAAAGACCCCCAGGTCCCATGTTAACGAGGAGAATGAGACCGCCTACAATAGCTACGGAGCACAAGTGAGTTATTATTCAGAGCTTAAGGATAACCATACTCACACAACGTCTGGAAGAAGTCGTACTTCAAGAAGTCCCTTTGGGGATGCGCAGAGTGGACGGACCACCAGTTGTTGGCGAACACGTTGAAGACACTCAGCACCAGAACCAAGAATGCAGCAGACCACTTGGCCTTGAAGCCGATGGCAACCATGACGCATGCGGCAAACCCGACGATGGAGACGAAAACACGAGCGAGGCTCCATGTACCTTGAATAATGAATCCAAGGAAAAGGAAGATTAAGAGAACACGGCCGGTYAAAAGGAAACTGAACGCGAGRTTAACGAGGAATTATYTGGTGCRGATTGKATGAACGTACTATTTCCTACGATCATTTTCGCTGATCATRGGGAGRCCGGCAAATACAGATTTGCGGGAGGCCATCGAGTCGCTGAAGACCATGAAGAGACCGCCAATAACGCTGAGGTTGCGCAAGAAGAAGTTCAAGTCGAAAATAAGTCCATAGCCGAAGCCTTGAATAATGACGACACTGAGGAGGCCGGCAACTGCGTATTCGGTGTAACGCTTGAGGATGACAGCGGAAGAACCAGACAACATGACCTATCGAGTATGTTGAGAAAAAAACACGGTGCCAGCGAGATTTCGGGCTTACGATGACGTTGAGGAGAAGGAAAAAGTGGGAGATGCCCCACGGGAACTTTCTATGTCTGTGGTGATCGAGCTTGTTAGACTCGCGATGGCAAACGAAAGGGGGCTCGATACATACTGCTGCAAGTACCACAGCTGGTCGTTCCATTGCGAAACAATCCTCAACGCGTCCTCYAGGAAGGTCACGACAATTAAGAAACGTCCAAGTGCCGGCAGGTGGGGTTTCAAAGGCTGCGAGTAGATTTCGATGTTTTCTTCAATCTGCTTGCTAACGGTGCGGATTTTCTCGAGCGGATCGTCGGGGTTGGCAGCTCTGTAGCCRGAAGATGGCCTAGAGTTGGACAGGCCATGTGGRTCGCTATTATAYGAGCCAGCCTGAGGGCGCGCTATGCTGATTCTTGAAGACATGGTGGTGTTTGGAGGAAGGAGGATGGCGAGTCGCCCACTCGACCGCTAACGTGTCAAAAAGTCACGACGTGGCGGTCAGCTTACGTAACCATGATGTTATGCCTTTTGTAGACACCAGCGTTGCATATGCATTGTCACACCAAGCGCGCGCTCGCTCGACATTTGTCGTGAGGTGGCAGCATGTACGTGCCATGCCTCGACGACAGTACCCATGGATTTCGCGCTCTCAGTCTGACAAGTATTTTCTCGATGCCCATTAAATGTGATTACCCTGGCTGATGAGCTGATGGAGGGATCTGGCATCTTAAGTCTGGCCTCGTATCCGTAGGAAACCCTGATGACATATGTTCGCACGCCAAGCCTTGGTCTTCTGACAAGCAGACCTTGGGGGTCGTTCACGCACTCTAATCGTCGAGAGGAATCAGAGTGTGAAGGTAGAGAGAGAGCCAAGACTGGACAAAAGATCTCTGATCCAGATCACTTGATTGTGGCCTTGATCATAACTTTATCAGTGAGGGGTGGCCTCAAAAGAACCTTAGGTCGAATTTGGAAAATAACCTTGGACGATCTTGGTTTTCAGCTTTGGACAATTGAATTAAGACATACCTGTATATTTATAGAAGATGCTGATGAACAGACACGGGTTGAAACTGGTTTGAACACGGTGCCTTATATATCTCAGGCTTGGCAGCGACTTTGTATCATTGGACAAGGCACCTAGCTTCTTCTGTTTGCACGGAAAAATGATTATCGGTGTGTGATATGAGATATCCCGACTGGAACAGAACCAGAGGGGCAGGCGCTACGCGTACTTGGCGGCTCCCCCAATTCCAGGAAAACCGTGCTCACTCCCTGAAGGCACACCTTCACTTCGCCGCCTTTTTCCCAGCATCTGGAATATCAGGTTTGAAATCGCGGCGTCGAACGCGTCAAATTGACTATCGGAGAGCGGAGGTCATAAACACTACTCCGAACACCATTCGTCGGAGACAGAGAATGYGTTGAAGAGAAAAATAGTTCTGCCCCCTTCCTTTTCTCATGGACCTCCACATTGCGGGACACTAATCCTCCGATCATAGGGAAGTTGGWCTAACTGACCAGTGCTGTTGAAGTCCGACCGGAATATTTGGGCACCAAATCTCCTCCGACTCGGCGACCTGTGACATTTTTATCTTCTCACCAACTTCTTGAGGTGATTTGACGGCATGGTTGGATATACGTGAGAGTCGCCGTACACCTTAAAAAAAACGAGGCTTAACTCCGCATCTTGATAACCCAAACGCCAGCGTGATGGGGTCCTTTTGAACGGGCGTGTACGGGTACCTTTAGTGTTTAATGGCCGGGACAATGGACAAAAGAGAAAGAGGATCGGTCACGTGACGATGACCACCATCAGAAATTTTGTGCAAAGTCTCCGTTATATATTCTTCACTAAAACCTTTCCTACAATGGCCGCCAATTATTCCAACGTCAAGGTCTACACTGTAAATGGTCAAACCGCGGGATCGTCATCCTCCCTCCCCGATTGGCTGATACGAAAGAGGGCGGCTGCGGGAAAAGGCAAACGAGCTGCACGGGAACATGTGGAGGGGACAATTGAGCTTATCCAAGGTTTCGAATTCCCTGAAGCTAGCAACCGAATCAGAACAACTCGAGATGGGCACCATGTAATCGCTACYGGTACCTACAAACCTCAAATGAGGGTATGGGATCTGGATCAGCTTACGTTGAAGTTTGAACGCCATACAGACGCTGAAAACGTTGATTTTGTTGTGCGTGAGTTATTTCATTGTCCCCCAGATCTAAACACGCGGGTCAATTCGTACTAAAGCACACCTTTTACACTGTAGATTCTATCGGATGACTGGACAAAATCAATCCACCTCCAAAACGATCGTAGTATCGAACTCCACACCCAAAATGGTTTTCACTATCGCACTCGAATACCTCGTTTCGGTCGCTCCGTGGCCTACCACTTCCCTTCATGCGACGCCTACTTCTCCGCTTCCGGTAACGAGATTTACCGGCTTAACCTCGACCAAGGACGGTTCATGAACCCTTTGGTCTTGGTGCCTAGTGAGACCGAAGAAGAGATTGCCGGGGTGAATGTAATCGACGTCAATCCCGCCCACCAACTTTTAGGCTTTGGCGTTGACGGGAATGGGACAGTGCAGTTCTGGGATCCCCGTTCGCGAACCAGTGTTGGCACCTTGCGTCTCCCTAGGCAGAGATTGTTATCCACAACTGGGCTGGACTCAAGTGGGGGACTGAGTGTCACCGCGATTGCGTCGCGGCTCGATGGCCTGTCGTACGCTGTCGGGACAAATACCGGGCACACACTACTGTATGATATTCGTGCGGCTCGCCCGTATGCGCTGAAAGACCAAGGTTATGGTTTACCGATTAAAAAAGTCATCTGGATTGAAGGTGGAAGTCGAATGGCTGGCGATGGTATGGTAGTCAGCGCGGATATGAAAGTGGTCAAGATTTGGGACAGGAACTCGGTGCGTTTTTAGCTCCCCCGCATATATGTTCTCTATCTTACACCGCAACTAGCCCTCGAATAACTTTGTTTCGATAACCCCAGCCAACGATCTTAATGATCTCCACCATGTCCCAGGCAGCGGTTTGCTTCTAACCGCAAACGAGGGTATCCAGATGGCAACATATTATATCCCTCAGCTCGGACCAGCGCCCCGCTGGGCTAGTTTCCTTGAGAATATTACCGAGGAAATGGAAGACCAGACCACACGTTCTGTATATGAAGACTTCAAGTTCGTGGAACGGAACGAGCTCAAAACGTGTGTCCCGGTCCCCTTCACCCATGATCATTTATTTCATACTGACCTRCTGCTTCAGACTGGGTTTGGACCACCTCGCTGGCACACCCATGCTCAAACCATACATGCACGGTTACTTTATTTCGCTCAAACTCTACGATGCTGCGCGCGTCATTGCTAATCCCTTTGCGTATGCTGAGCATCGCGAAAAACTCATTCGCGAGAAGATGGAGAAACTCGCTGAGACACGGATTCGGAGCAAGAAAGAGGTCGGCGTCAAGGTTAATAAAGCGCTGGCGGAGAAAATCCTCAAAGAGGAAGAGAGGGCAAAGAAGCGCGAGGAAAGGAAAAAGGCCAGGAAGGCCGACCTTGGTGACCAGGATGTCGRTATGGAAGGGGAAGTTGAGGAAGAGGAACACATCAACAAAGGGTCGAACCTGCTTAGTGATCCTCGTTTCGCCAAGGTATTTGAGGACCCGGCGTTTGCGATTGATGAGAATAGCAGGGAATTTGCGTTGCTCAATCCCTCGGCCACTGCTCAGAGAAGGRCAAGGACGGCGGTGGAGGATGAGGAGGAAGAGAGTGATAAGATATCGTCAGATGGGTTGAGCGAGAGTGAGAGTGAAAGYGGGGGTGGCTCGTCCTCAGATAGTAGTGATGCGGGAGGTAAAGTCCTCATTCTGACCCCAGCCTCTCGTTCTCGTTAATCTCCGGTGACAGATTTGGCTCAGTATAACCCCCGTGCACGCCCAGAACAAAATCATGATCAAACACAAGCGCGTTCGCGTGTTTCCAATGTCAACCTTGTGCCTATGCGCGCTGGAGGCGATACTCGTGGGGTGGATAAGAATGCCTCCTTTGGTAAACGTCTCAACTCTTCAACGGAGGTGAGGTTCAAACAGGGTCGTCGTCAAGGCGGCGAAGATGGCGGCAYGGAGATTAGTTGGGTACCYTCAACATCACTGGCCCAACACGATTCCGAAAAGGAGASTACGAGCAGAAGGAAAGGTAGTAAGGGAAATGAGGCTCGGAGAAAGGGTGTCGAGACATTTGGTGCTGGTATGGAAAGGGGCGGTGTGGATGAGGTTGAGACTAGCGAGGCCCAGAAGAAGGGAAGAACTCAGAGAAGGAAAATCATGCGTAGCGGGAGCAGGAACACTTTCAGGAATCTGTCTTCTTGATAGTGACCAATGGTAAGCTACAACGTACATGGGGTAGCAATTTGTGAGCTCATATCGGAAGCTGTTCCCCGTCAATCTGATGTTGCCTTTACTATCACCTTGACTGCTTCCTTGCTGTTCATCTTGTCCAGAGCATTTTGGAATTCTCTGATGGGAAATATGTCTGTTATCTGGATCTCAGGTTAGAAGCTTTCAATGTACTCTCCTAGGACGCGGCATTACACACCATACTTTTCACGTTGACCTTACCACTTTCGAGGTAYGCAATAGCACGGGGGAAGCAACTTGTTTGTGCGAAGGAACCAATRATCTGTTGGCCGACATGACCCTGCTACTCTGGGGAGAGAAAATATCCAAMWTACCCTAATTTCGTCTCCAAATATTTTGGCAGGAGACCAATGRACCAAAGCATCGTTGGAATATACACCATATATCATGAGTGTTCCTCCCCTCCTGACGTAGTTGATTGCATCGTTCGCGACTTTCTCTGCACCAGTAGCTTCAATCTAGTGAAGATTCACGAAATCAGGCTCTGGAYAGACCATTGGCCTCAACTTGAACTTACCACAATATCGAATCCGAAAGGATGCTCCTTTTTGAGCTGTTCCCACTGTGAATCTGGGTGCTCTCGGTCCAACTCAATGATGACATCTCCCGCGTTCATGTCCTTCGCGACCTTGGTCTTGATTCCCTTGTTAGCGGCGATCACCACCTTTGATGCACCGTTTAACCTGAGCAACTGCGCAAGGATAAGCCCTGCGGAGATATCGCTTTTCACTCTCTTGGACCATGGACGGCGAAGTGAAGAAAACGCACCAGTAGGTCCAGCACCGGTTATCAAAACTTCCACTCCCACAGGAGGGTTCAGCTTGTCCAGGCCGTGGACGGCACAAGCTGCTGGTTCAACCAATGTGGCCTCCTGATCCGATAAATTCTGGATCTTGAACACTTTATAAGCACGACTGTCGGGYCATGCTTAGTTTCGGAGCTCTTGTTTCCCTCCTGGAAAGGGCTACTCACGAGACCACATATTCCGCGAACCCTCCGGGCAAAGTCACGCCTAACCCGTCAAAGTTCTGACACATCTGCCTCTGCCCACGAACACAGAAAAAGCAATGGCCACATTCCTTGATGCAGGGTACGATTTTTTAGTGGCGCCATAGAGTCATAAGCCGGGAAAGGTTTGCACCAAAATGGTTGGGTCGATCACCACTCGGTCCCCCACTGCCACGTTCGTCACATTCTCGCCAACCTTAGCGACGACTCCGACAATTTCATGTCCGGGGATAACCTGAGAATAAAGGATGCTTAAAATGGAATAGCGATCCCGACGATGGCGATAACGAACCGGAAATTTGCCCAAGAAATCACCCTAGGGGCGCCAATTTTGTTGATGTACCAGAACGCAGACAATCAAGAGTACTTGCCTCTGCAAGGTGGTGGTCTGTACCGCATACGCCACAATAGGTGACTGGTTGATGCGTCAAAGATGCGAGTCAATTGTTTTATCGATGGTTAAAACAACCTTTGACGAGGACTTGATCTCCTGCAGTTAACTTTGGGATCTCACACTTCACGATCTCGAGTTGGCGAGGCTATGGAGCATCTGTATAATATCTCAGATCAAACATCGTTGCGAGAACGCACCGCATGCCACAGAGCAGCTTCCATAATGCAAGGGGGGCGAAGGTACAATGTTGGGCAAGCATATCATACCTGCAACGGAGTTATATGGTCACCAAGTGCCAGCCCACGCCCGCATGAATAGCTACAACGTGTAGGGCCCGTGGGCTGTGAGTCTCCGGATAGAGGCTAAGAAGACACTTTATCGGGATGAACCAGACGATTATATTTTTCCGAAGTAGTTCAAGTGTCGTTATCGATGCTCTGAATAATCCTGAAAACGAAGCGTGTTATTTACTGGCCCAGTCTTGCCTCATTGCTCGACGCGAGGTAGATTTGATCTACGAGTCACGTGGCTACTGATTTTCGTGTTATTCCGGGGATGATAAGATGCTTCAATCCTTAAGTCATCGACCATGGCTGAACGTCTAGCGAGGGCCGTTTCCAAGCTCCAGAGTTTACCCTCAATAACCCTGCCAACTGACTATCCTCGGCCGACTCGTGGCAACAAGCTCATCGAGGCTGCTCATGTCGCCGAGCTCTCTCAGCAAACCGCAACAAGTCTCATGCGACTTGCCTTGTTCACAGAAAACGAAGAAAGTGACGATGAGGACGACGGATCCCAAAACCAGAGGCCTACCGCATTCCACTTGCTTCTGGCTGCATTCACTGTTTTGCTCCATCGTTACACTGGGGATACTGACATCGTGATTGGGTCATCKTCCGCTACTGCTCGTGATCCCCTTGTTCTCCGACTTGCTATCGATCCGTCGGACCCCTTCTGGGCTATTGTCAGACGTGTACARCAGGTTGAACTTGAAGCAGAGGCTGATGCCGTTCCCTTCGAGCAATTAACTCGAGCATTGAGCAAAGGAGAGGACGGGTTAGAAGCACCTATATTCCGTGTACGGTTTTTCGACGAGACTGATGAACCAAAAGACAACTTCATCAGGTCCACGAACCTCACCTCAGATCTGACCATCTTTGTCACGAGACCGCTAGYGACGACCCGGACGTCCCTCGCGCCGCGCCTCTCACTGAAGATCCTTTACAACTCTCTACTCTTTACGCAAACACGTATCTCCCTCATCACAGATCAACTCTCCATTCTTCTCCGTAAAGTTTCCCTCAACCCGCTGATCGCTGTTGGATCTGTACCGCTGATCTCCTCGTCTAAGAAATCGAACCTCCCTAACCCAACTGCGGACCTCGATTGGTGCGGGTGGAAGGGTGCCATCACAGATGTTTTTTCATCCAATGCCCGCGCATTCCCAGATAGGCCTTGTATCATCCAGAGCATACCTGCCCCTTCCCTCGACCAACCCCAGACCACTGTAAACTATACCTATGGCCAAATTCGACGCGCCGCTAATATCCTCGCACACCATCTCATTGAAGGAGGTATACAAAGGGAAGAAGTGGTCATGGTCTATGCCCATCGCAGTATTGACCTTGTCGTTGCTGTAATGGCGGTTCTTAAGGCCGGTGCAACATTCTCTGTGATTGGTATGAATCATTGTGTGGTACCCTCATAGCACCCTTGACCGGCTCTATAGATCCTGCCTATCCTGCGAACCGTCAGACGATCTACCTTCAGGTCTCCCAGCCTCGCGGGCTGGTTGTGCTCAAGGGGGCTGGTAAAATCAGCCCTACGGTTCGAGAATTCCTCTCTTCAGAACTCGATATTCGCGTCGAGGTCCCTGCATTGGAGGTCTTGCCTGATGGCACTCTCCTAGGAGGGGTTGGCTCTGATGGTGTAGACGTTCTGAAGAAACAGTCTTCCCTCTCAGAGACAGATCCCAACATTGTCCTTGGGCCTGATAGCATCGGCACCCTGTCTTTCACCAGTGGGAGCACCGGTATTCCGAAAGGTGTAAAGGGACGTCACTTTAGTCTAACCCACTTTTTCCCCTGGATGGGACAACGATTTGGCCTTGACGCAGACTCGAAATTCACCATGCTTAGTGGTATTGCGCACGACCCTATCCAGCGTGATAGTACGTTATTTTGGTTTTTTCTACATCTAGGGCGATGGCTTTAATTTGCACCATAGTGTTCACTCCTCTCTTTTTCGGTGCTCAACTCCACGTGCCTACCGCCGACGATATTGGGACCCCCGGTCGGCTGGCCGAGTGGATGGCCAACAGTAGGGTTACCGTCACTCACCTCACTCCTGCCATGGGTCAGCTGCTTTCTGCTCAGGCAACTTGTCAGGTCCCCACGCTTCAAAATGCTTTTTTTGTTGGCGATATCCTCACCAAACGAGATTGTTTGCGCCTCCAATCCCTTGCTGCCAATGTTCGCATCATCAACATGTTCGGTACTACAGAAACCCAGCGCGCCGTATCCTATTTTGCTATCCCTCCTCTCTCTGAAGACCCCAGCTTTCTCGCGACACAAAAGGACATTATGCCTGCCGGTCAAGGCATGATTGATGTTCAACTCCTCGTCGTAAATCGGAATCATAGAGATGTTCCTTGCGCCGTAGGAGAGGTTGGCGAGATCTACGTCCGATCTGGGGGCTTAGCCGAGGGCTATCTTGACCCAGCTGCCACCGCCGAGAAATTCGTGGCGAACTGGTTCTCGGGCGATTCGACCCCTAGACAGGACACAATACTTCACCCTTCTCATGGACTTGCTGGCCCTGAATCTCTACACTGGAAGGGAATCCGAGATCGCATGTACCGATCGGGTGATCTCGGCCGTTATCTTCCCGATGGCACTGTGGAATGTACGGGTCGTGCAGACGATCAGGTTAAAATCCGTGGCTTCCGAATTGAGTTGAAAGAAATCGATACGTACCTCAGTCAACATCCTCTCGTACGCGAGAATGTTACGCTAGTGAGAAGAGACAAAGACGAGGAGAAAATTCTTGTGAGCTACTTCGTGCCRTTCGAGGGGTCTGCCTTGGATGGATTCGCTAGTGAAGCGCCGGAAGGCGAAAATGCGAAGGGCCTCATCGCTGGCATGAAGCGCTATAGGCGCCTCATCAAGAACATTCGGGAATATCTCAAGACCAAACTGCCTAGCTATAGTGTACCATCAAGTCCGTCTCACCCCTTTTGGACGTGGTTTTGATGCTTATTACATATCTAACAGTTGTTATTCCTCTCGAACGTCTGCCTCTCAACCCCAACGGGAAGATTGATAAACCCGCTCTTCCATTCCCAGATACTGCTCAGGCGACTCATGTGGCAGTATCCTCCCGGACAGCGAATCCAACGGAGAAAAAGATGCAGAGTATTTGGGCAAGCATTCTTCCAAACGCACCCAGTCCCATCCCACTAGATGAAAGCTTTTTCGATCTAGGCGGTCATTCGATTCTCGCCACTCGCCTTATTTTCGRGATACGTAATGCTTTCGTGGTTAATGCGCCTTTGGGCTTAATATTCGAACAACCTACTATCGCGGGTCTCGTCAATGCTGTCGATTCGCTGAGGAATGCTGACTTAGGCTTGGCATACCAAGCACCGGCTGCGGTGGAAGTGAGCACTGGCGCTACCGAACCTTTTGGTGTATCTGGAGGTGCAGCTCCTGTTGAATATGGTCAAGACTACACGGACCTGCTCGGGAGCCTGAAGCCATCGTATCCATCGCTTCCATCKGGATTCTACGACCATCCATTGACAGTCTTCTTAACTGGTGCCACCGGATTTTTGGGAGCCTTCATATTGAAAGATTTGTTGTCAAGAGAAGCTAGGGTCAAGAAAGTTATCTGCTTAGTTCGTGGCTCCGATCGTGAGAAGGCGCTATCCCGTCTACAGGAAAGTTGCTCCGATCGTGGAGTTTGGGATGGAAAGTGGATTGAGAAGGGGAGACTCGAAGTCATCGTGGGTGATTTTGGCCAAGASTCATTCGGWCTCAGCAAAGAGAGTTGGGATAGACTGGCATCGGAGGCGGACGTCATACTTCATAACGGTGCTTTCGTGAGTTTCAGATAGTGGGTCATGATTTCTTTTGCTGAGATGTGCATCTTAGGTTCACTGGGTATACCCGTACGAGAGGTTGAGGGCAGCAAACGTGATCGCYACCCTCACYGCCTTGGACTTGGCCTCGTCTGGCAAACCCAAGTCRTTGGTCTTCGTCAGCTCGACGTCGGCCATTGACACAGAGCACTATGTTAACCTCTCCGAGGCCCTCGCTCATGGAAGTTCCAAATACGCCGGTATCCCAGAAGATGATGAYCTCGAGGGCGCCAAAACCAACCTCAAGACAGGTTATGGTCAGACAAAATGGGTATCTGAGAAGTTGTTGTTCGAGGCTGGACGGCGAGGCCTKTGTGGTCATATTGTCCGACCCGGGTATGTAGTCGGAGACTCTGAAACTGCAGGTGAGCCCTTCGTGCTCGAATCCCAGTCTGTGAAACTGAGCTTTTCCCCTTCATCAGTCACCAACACCGATGATTTCATTTGGCGCATGGTCAAGGGATGCATCCAGCTTGGTTTGGTTCCTGATATTAACAATACCGTTAACATGGTACCTGTCGATCATGTCGCACTATGTGTTTCCCTCGCTGCTATTTCCCCTCTGCAGAACCCTTCCTTCAGTGTCCTCCACATCACCGCCCGGCCGCCACCTACCTTTAACACTATGCTTTCTGCCCTCGCCAAGTACGGCTTCTCTACAGAAGCTTGCGAATATCTGGTCTGGCGTCGTAAGCTCGAGCAACATGTCATGGAGGTCCAGGACAACGCCCTTTTCCCGCTGTTACACTTCGTGCTCGATGACCTGCCAACGAGTACCAAGGCGCCCGAACTGGATGATTCGAATACAGYCAAGTTGCTGGAGCAACACAAGGGGTCGACGGTCTGTACGGTGGATGATGACTTGATGGGCTTGTATCTTGCTTGGCTGAKTGAGGCCGAATTTCTCCCTCGGCCGTCTTTACCTGCACCGGAAAGGCAGTTACCCAGGTTAAACAACGTTGGAATTATCAAAGCGGCTGGTCGTAGTGGTATGTAAGTGTAGAATGCCAGCTAGATAGATGAAAAGTACATGTATCTCGATTGCTATATCTAGAGACAAAGATTGCGGTACCTCATACCCGATGATCGTATCCTTCTCCCGACGCTTCGGGGATCCCGCGAATGGYTTAGAGAACGCGCCTCTTCTARCTTTTACCTCACTCCGAAGGGTGATCGTTGAATCTAGCACCGGTGAGATAGGGATAGTAGCYGCTCGCCCGTCGCCAGACCCCCACATTCRTTATCYACCTAATAATGGGACYTTCCTTGAGCCATAGATTATGCTCAGAATGTGCAAAGGCTCGTTCTATTTACTCAATCATGCAAGCCGGGTCATCGGCTCGACACTCCATGGGTCTCTTGCGATCCTATTTCGGTATATCGTGATATAGAATGATGAACAAGCTTCAAGTATTGCGTCAACTAGCATCGCAAAAATAACCCCCTATTCCTCTGTTACGTTGGGTGGCCAGAGAGTGACTTGGGGTCAGTTCTTCAGCTACTACAACCTAAATGCGAATTGCGAGCGTTTCATGCCAAATCCGCGTGAGATTGTGGCATAAAGTCGATACCGTAATTTCACCAATGTCGAATACGATGGGCGGGGAGCGATTGGCAGATTGAGGCCACTCCAACTCTAACTGTCYGCCTGAAACTTTCTCTATGGCAAGTATTAAATCTGTAACCTGCCTTGTCGGGTTTATAATTAGACTGATCCAGCGTGATCGGTCGGTCTGAAACATTGCACTAGCATCAAACATAGGCAAAAAGCCTTGACCGGCGACGACCAAAATCCTTTGGACCAGATATGTCCACTCGAAAAGGGCGGTACGTGGTGCCTAAATTTTGGCTGTTTTCCTCCACTCCCGGCCGCTCCCAAATCCGGCAATTTGGAGACTCCGACCACCTTGGCTTTTATTGATAACCCACAAACTATACTCTGGTGGCTCTTAGGCATTATAACGTTGATACATAAAGCGAGTTCACCCGGGGTCAATGGCGCCTCCTCCYCCTACTCTATATAATTTTTTTCTGCCAATATTTCGTTCCGCCGCAACGCCCGTACTAGACGGGACGTCTAAGTGGGTCAAACAAGTGTGGACGTGCGGCGTACGTAGCTCTCAGCCAGTGACAAACGTGACGAGCTCGAGCAGGGTGTCAAGTATGGGGTCCTGCTCTCGTTAGAAGTTGTAGCATCCGCGAATAGTTTCTCAGTTTTTAACCTTTGAGCGCTTTGATAAAGATTTCAAAAGCCGCCCTTCGAGTTAGGCGCTGAATCGGACACATCAAACACCGGCGTATGCACTAAAGGTTCATTTAGTAGTAGGGCGAGGACCCTTGTGAACAAAAAGTTCAATGAAATGGGTCCGTCCCTTGAAATAGTGGCAAAGGACAGTGCAAGGTGACCTTGCGGAGATGATATGGATAGTCCATATTTCCCTGCTATCAGCGCCCTGCCATCGACTCCGGGTCTCTGCAATCCCGGTGCGAAACGTGCGGGTATACACCATATCCTCTTATCGCTATGGAATTACATTTGGAGTAAGTTCATGATCAGTATAGCACAGTGCCATTTATACCACTCAAGGTGGAGCAAGCGCGACTGATATGCTCGGGAACCTTGTGGATGAAGTCTTGGTACTAGACAGAGTCATCGCTTTTGCATACTTACATRCTCGAGTTAAAGATGGYCAGAAGTTGAGCGGCGCCTTTTAGGAATGTGGTGCACACTCCCTGCAGGGTGCCCCTTTATCCTCAAGGCACCGGGCGCAATCCCAACCACCACATTGCAACCAACTCGACTTGTCTTGGCAACCAGGAACTCCTCATGTTCAGTGTATTTCAGRTCTGTCGCTTGTTGCCTGAAGTCACGAGTCTTTCGTATAGTTGGCCATTGTACATCCCACAGAAAACACGTGCGCTTAATCAGTGGCCTCTCTCTGTGTGCCCCCTTTCTACCGTTGGTTGAGTTGGGATCTGTACTGGCTGCGCTGGGTCCTACGACTATTTGGAAGGGGACGCCACTGGTGAGGCTCGAGCGRACTGAGAGCACCCTTTCAGGGTGATTAAGACTGCTGTATTTTATTAAGCGCTGCGGCGTCACAAGGCTRCATTTGCTCGTCCAACATGGAGACTGGATATTGCGTTTGAAATTTTCAGTGGCCCCGTTCACGCGTGCCTTCTGACGGTCCCTGTAGCTTAATTGGATCGGCAGTTCCTGTCCCTCCACCAACAACACAAAGGCGACCCAGACGATATACGCCACTCAAGACCTTTTTCCCGTGGGAAAGGATCTGCTTGGGCCACCACCAGTAGACCATTTCGCAAGATTATATATCTTCCTACTCCCGTATCCTGGGATCTGTTCCCACGTACGTTGCTTTTGCTGGGTAYCAAGGCCATCCCATCCCAACACCGTAATATGGTTGAGAACAAYTGTGCAAGTGCGTCACCGCTTCGGTCCTTTGATGGAACAATTGATCCGGTCCGATGTTGCCATCATCCTGAATTCCCTCAACTTGGGCGACCTACTAAGAGACAATAAACAGATTCATGGTCCACACAATGTTCATTTTACTTTGACTGGATCCGCTGCTTGAGAATTGGTTATTGTGTCGCCTAAAAATAGCGGCATATATTCCAAAATACATAAAAATGGACTATGAGGACCGCTGCATTCTTCAATTCAGGCATACAGTAAACATAGTCTATACTGGTTATGGATTGCTACGACCTCTTATGTGGGAATCATCAATCCTTTGCTGGATTCCCAGGCYTAAGTTGCTTGCATCGCTCGCGCCGAGTGTTTTTGCGCCCGAGTTAGAACAATAGGTCCTGAGAGGCTCATATATTCATATTTCTCTTTTCAGATGCTTCTAGCTATTGCGTCATTCTCCCCCGGATCCGGTACGATTCGTGCTGAGACGAGACAGTCTAAGTATTTTGGAGGCGAAGAAAAAACGGAACTTTTTTCTAACGAAGGTTTGTTTGTTTATACACACACTGATTYAGAATTTCCTCGTTCCGATCCATTGCGGGTACTACATGCCCTGCATCCAGCGGTTTAGGYAACTGGSCSSSGGSYKKGGSYKGGGSYKSCYKGGGGGSMRGKC
>JAECYV010000036.1:153708-227908 GCA_023014305.1 Lepiota subincarnata
ARRAAACGAGGCCATATGTATATCATCCCTTTGCACGGTGGGCRTTCTCACAGGGAACACGCGGTGAGTAAGGAGTAGTTTGCCGTGGTAATCTCYTCTGCAACCGTTCTAGATGCGAAATGGATATTTTGACCAATTGGTTCAACTTCTTCCTTAGAGTTTTCTTTTTCATAGATGCAGATCCTGAGGTCGAGCAAAAGAATCGCGTACGCATCGTAGTCGTCGTTTTATATAAACCAGAGCAACACTTGACAGTTATCGCAGTGAGAGCCATTCTAATATATACACTCTTGCTGTGAGATAGGGAAAAGAATTGTTCCGCCTTCGGCAGACTGCGGTGCAAGATTGGCTTTTCCCCGGGGGCCCCCAAGGGAACAGAGTAACTAGCCTTATCGCTGGAGTTTCATCTGTTGCAGATCGATAAACGTGGAGGATTTGTGAATGTGGCAGGTCCAACACTCCGACCGGCCCTCTCTTGAGATTGTGGCGCACCGATGATCCCGAGGATTTTTTATTCGGTGCTAATCAACCCAAAAACCTCCGTATATTCCAAGGCCTCGATGAAACAAGGGCAGAGGTGGCTTAATAGCTGTGTCGGTGATGGGGCTGTTCCTTTTGCAGTCAGTCGCCCCCCGAATCCACATTTTTGATCATCCCCATTCAGGTAGGCGCGTTGATCATCAGCGTGAGAGTCGGGGGGACTGATGATTGACATCCTGGAATCCCTCAGGCTATGAGGCTGAGGAGGTGCTGTCCGAGTCGTGTATTGCATTTACGAGATTCCTACCGGCTATACCTTACCCAAGAGAAGGCGGAGGATGGTCGGCCAGTCAAGTTCACGAGTGAAAGCCAGAATGTTTGCTTTTGAGCCGAGRGAGAAATGATGGTGTGATCTTAGATTATCGTACGTTCTCGTTCGCGGCCCGGGGGCTCTGCCACTACCGGGAAGATGTGATAGCGTAGCGAGCCTCTGGTGTGCCAAAGGCCCCGTCGACCTTTAGCGATATCGGTTGCCGATCGTTCAAACATTATTATCTATTCTCCCCTGGGCTTAAGRTTGAGTGCCTTGGGGGCGGTGGCGCTTGTGTGATCGGGCCGAGGATGTTGGGTGGTTGATACATTCGTATTCTCCATGGTCGTTTAGATAGGCAATTTTTGCCCAATAAAATACACCCCCAGTTGAAGCGAGTAGTGATTTGTGGGGAGATATCAATTCTTGAGGCTATCGCCTATATGGTGTAATTGATAGTTTGATCTACCATTATTAGGTAGTTTATCACACATCTCGGGTGGTTCTGAAATTTTGTGACACGCTTCCATGGCGGCCGATGAGTGGGAAAAGTCCAACCCCTGTCCCCATGTTTATGATGTAGAGAGTCGGGGTGAGGGGAGGTTAGAGTTACCGGSAAGACCGAGTGGTGCGATATCAGGAAGAACGGGGATCATGACGTGACATGTGGGCCCTCGTGGCTAACTGGCTTACGCTCTTGTTTGTCACCTCCAGGACCCTTGAAGTGGAGAAGAGCGGGGKGCACGTTGCAGTGGTAATCAAAGCTTGAGGGTTGCTTTTAGGTAAGTCGATCGTAGGTAAGGTGGCGAAGCAACCCTCGCAAGGTTGGACGAAATGCCAAAAGTAGCCGTATTTCGACCTACTGTAACAGGTGACATCATATGCGAGTAATGAGGGCTTGAATCATATCAAAAGAACGATACTAATGTAGAGGGAAAATAGTAGTTCAAAAAAAAAAAAAACAGTAACTCGGCCGAGAGTCACACATGAACYACTTGCGGGAATGGCTAGTACTGAACAGCTTTTCCGTCTCTGCCGCCGTGTTGAGAGTCGAAATGCACTCTTAAACAAGTTGCATGTCATTGGATACTCSGGGGTGGCTTGCTCCAAGATAACATACCGGCGAACAGGGAACCCGAGACTCGGGCGTCTCCTACAGTGYTTCCTCAGGCGCCAAGGCCAAATTGGACAGAAACATTGCTCAGCGATCTTAAATTTTTTACGAAGTGCAGTACCATTCTGACTGTCAATTAACGATTTAGGATAATCTATCGATCCACTTCTATTTTTGTGCGAGGACGGTACCTTCGTCTGGCTCGGAACGTTTAGAAGACAATTGGGCGTGTAGTCTCTTCTTGTGGCCCGTTGGCCACTGCACTGTATAGTCCGGGCCGTGGTTGGCGGAATGATATGTACCGCCTCTATCGTCGAATTGGAGGCTCCGCTTCATGACTGTGGTTTCATTCCTTGTTGTCAGGCTCCTTGTTTCCCCAAGGAGCTGGACTGTTCGGGGGGTTCACGGCGGGGGGGAGATGGGGGATTGATCCAGTAGGAGGAAAAGATTTTCGTGTGTGTGTACAAAGGGGAACCGTAGGGGAGGACCATTTGGCAAGGTCAAAGTGAAGAGTGGTCCGGCCAATTAACGAGTTGGTAGGACCCTTGCACAAAAGTRGGCGGGGCAGAGAATAATACCATAAAGCTAGACCTGTCCTCAATCGGTGACCCAAAGCAGAGTGACGGGGGGTGACATCATGGAATAACCCGTTGAATCTGGGTCAACATTCAGATGAAACGCAGTGTATTAGGATACGCTAAAGGTGGTTGGTGCGTTTTGTTACGGTTGTCACGGTTTACATTGGTGGGGGACACAACAGCCACATGTAGCMAGACTGTGGCTGCAAGCTCAACACTAAGGGGACACGATTTGCGAACTCGTGTGGAGTCTGGTGACCTTGAGGAGGGCGCCAACCAAGGGCAGCGGGAGGGCTAGGCACAGTTTGGTGTCAAGATACCACTTTTGCAGTGTGGGCTCGCCTCAAGGCGGAGGGGTGTGATGATGAGAAGAGAATCGGGCGGAAACTAAGGACGATGGGGGAAGATGGGGAAGSCCTAGAAGAAGGGCCGGAGTATTTTTTAGAGGGCGGAGGAGCGGTTGTGTCGCAGGGGGTAGCCGGGGTCCTGGGTTCCGGATTGGGAGGTGTGTATGAAATAAAAAAGAGATGATGAATGGTACGATAGACCGCTTCCACTCCCTCTCACAGGCCTCSGTTCAGCCATGCGCGTCCTCCTCAAGCCATTCGCGCTCCACGCTGCCTACACGCCCATAGAGACCATTGTTTTCTTCTGCATCGTCGGCACCCTTGCTTACTTCCACGTCCTTAATGCCATCAAGCACTCTGCTTTTCTGTCGCCCGCAAACTCACCCTACCCACCTCCCACCCTCCGCCCGACATATGCCCTCCTCCGCCAGCACGAGTGGGTGAGTGTTCGTGAAAATGCCTACGCCCATGCTCGAGCAGACGAACGCGCGACATCCCTCGAGCTGCAGCAGCTCGTCATCACCCTCGACTCTCCTCGGAGCCAAGTGTGTATTTTTATTACGTTGTGGTTCGAGGTTTTTATTCTGACACGACTTTTTTTTCTACAGCTTATTCCCGAAACCATTTCCCTACTCGACGCTCCACTCTCCGAGTCGACCCACAATCTCACGAGTTACTTCACCACAGCCTTCCCCTCCTCCACCGGCCGCAAGTATCCCAATATTTGCCACCGCCTCTACAACACCTCCCTCTCCACCTGTTTCACACACCAGCACGCCTCCTTGCGGGCTTATGCGCAGACCCTCGCCTTCGCACCCGGCACGGCAAGGGACGACTGGGTTTCCGCCCTCACTGGCAACGAGCGTGGGGGACGCGTCTTCACCGACGAGGCTGGTGTCAAGTTCCAGGTCGAGTCTGCCCGTACCGCTGCCGACCAGATTTCCATCGACCAGATGAGGTCTCCCACATGGATTGCTTACGCTGTTCGCAACCTCGTCCTGCGTTTCTGGGACCTCACCAAGAARGCGGATTCTCTGGAYATTCTGCTMATTCTTGCTGGCTACATCCTAATGCACACTACCTTCTTCCTCCTCATCACCCGCTCTCGACGACTTGGTTCCAATTTCTGGCTACCCCTTGCCATCCTTTCTAGTGCTGTCCTCGCCCTCCTCATTGCCCTTCCGATTGCAATGGCACTACGCATTCCGATGGATCCGGTCGCGTTAACTGAGGCATTGCCATTCCTAGTCTGCACGATCGGGTTTGACAAACCTCTTCGCTTGGCCCGTACTGTATTTACGCATCCGCATCTCCTGACGTCGCCCGTACCTGGAGCCCAGATGAAGCCTGCGCCCAAGATCATTACCGAAAGTCTCACCAAGGTGTACCCACCCATCATCAGAGACTATATTCTCGAAATAGCAGTTCTGGTGGTCGGTGCCTATTCGAAAGTGGGTGGACTGAAGGAAGTATGTGCACTCGCTGCGCTTATTCTCGGGGTGGACTGTGTCTTGTTGTGCACTTACCTCGCTGCGATTCTCGGGGTTATGATCGAGGTGAGTTGATCCTCTTCCTTAGCTTGGTTATCCGTCTCTTTTTGCATTTCCAATGAGCCAAGGGGCGTCCCTGGTTCTGTCCTTGTGCAAGGGCAATGATCGGGAGGTGCCTGGGGTACTGCGGCTGCCGCGTTCTTGCTTCTTTTGGGTGTTTTGGCTGTCTTCCGYTCGTTGCGCTTCTTCCGTTGCACCGGCCAGCGCTGGCCCGGTCACGTGTCCCCATGTTCCCTGTCTCTCGCCCTCCGGCGTGGATGGGACCGGGGCAAGAGGATGGCGGACCAGGAAGTGGGAATCGGTCTTTGAACGTCTGGCATGCTTGGGCATCTTGGTGGGGGCTATGGTGGTGTGGCGTCTACCGGGATGCTTCATTGCCGCATCCATCGCCTTGATCATTATATCTACGCGTCCCCATCACATCTTGTTGCAAAGTAACCCCGCAGCCCCCCCCCCTCCCTCTTTACACACTATCCTCGGTGTCCCGAGTCCYTATTATCCTTGATTTGGGTGCTGCTGTCTCTGTGCTATTGTTTCTTTCYATCCCTTCTGTTGATCAATTGTTGAGACCGTGTGCGTGGGTGACCCCAGTCATGGCTTTTGTTGGCCATGATTATTTTTGTTGATCTATCCATCATCTTTGTTCGTTGCTTGGGTCGAATCTGTGTCCTAACCTCCACTTCTTTCCACAGGTCCGGCGAATCAAGACTGCAAGAGCTATGACTCGTTCTTCTCGTTCCCGCTCCTCTTCGACATCTTCTATCGCGAGTACCCTCAACCTCAAGTCCCTYTCTGCCGCATCTGGCAAACCTTCYGCGCTCGCTAGTGGTCGTTCCAAATTCTCTTCAGAYAAGCCAAGCAAAGAAGGGCAGACGAYGACGAAGAGCCTGAGACACAGGATCTCGTCGACTCTCCTGGGCGAGAAGGGCGCCGGGCTAATCAAGGCATTTGAGGTAGTACCCAAGCAYAAGGGGACGCTGTACTCGGGTAAGAAGCAGGAGAACCCCGTTGCAAGGCTGAAGTTGCTTTTGGTGCGTGCKMTACTTATCTCAGTACATTTGTCCTTCTGGGTTTCTAACTACTCCCTTTGGGGTACCAGATCGCGACCTTCATGACACTGCACACCCTCAATCTCATTACTCCCCTTACCCCTGCTCGCCACACCTCGCATTCTTCAGTCAACATTCGACGAGTCGATCTCACCGCACCGGCTCTCCGGCCAGCTCTTCAGGCCCTCGCTGATGATGCTTCTCTAGTCCTCGAGATGACCGATGGTACTAGTGAAGGCGGCGAAGAACATCTCATTCGGGACGTCTGGGTCAAAGTTTCTCCTCCTGTCTTCATTCGAGTCACTCCACCTCCCTCCCTCCTCACATCGCATCGAGCACCGTCCAAGCTTTCGACCCGCCAGTCATCTTCACTCACATCATCCCACCGTCATCATGAGAATCCCCATGCGACGGAGCGGAGCAGGAGAACCACCTCGGAAGTAATCGAATCGTTCATGTCCAGTTGGACAAGGCTCGTCGGTGACCCAATCATGTCCAAGTGGATCGTGGTGCTCTTGGCGATTAGCATCAGTCTGAACGGTTATCTGCTAAAGGGTATCGCCCTTGGACTACCGGTTGTGGGTAGGTCTATTGTGAAAGGCGGTGTGCGATTTGAGGAAGAGGACCAGGAGAAGGAGGAGATGGCTGTCAAGAAAAAGGTGGTCGTGGTACAAGATTCCTCACCCGAGTCGTCTGTCACACCCATTGCGACTGCGCCGCCCCGTATCATCGAGCCTCTTCCCATCCATGTCCCTGTCCCCAAACCCGTTCTGGTTGTCTCGAGTCCCCCCGGTCCTGCAGTCACGACTTTCACCCTCGAGGATGTCGACCGAAAGCTTCAAGCCGCTGCCGCTGCATCTTCACTCATGTCACCGCCACTGACCGATTCTGGTGCTCTTACCCCACCGAGTGACGAGACGGTCAGGTCCTTGGAAGAGTGCATCGATATCTTTGACAACGGACCCAGGCCGCTGAGCTTGAGTTTGAAGTCGTTGAACGACGAGGAGATCATCTTATTGTCGGAGAATGGCAAGATTGCGATGTATGCGCTTGAGAAAGTGCTTGGTATGGATGAGCTTGAGCGGGCTGTTAGGATTCGTCGGGCTCTTGTCTGTGAGTGTCCCTCTTCTCTCCTATTCGTGTACCCTGTCTAAATATCTTGTCCAATAGCTCGTCAATCGGCTACCAAGACTTTGGAAAGGTCGGATATTCCTCTAGCCCACTACGATTACTCCCGTGTGCTCGGTGCTTGCTGCGAGAATGTCGTCGGATACATCCCTCTCCCTCTCGGTATCGCCGGTCCTCTCAAGGTCGATGGTCAGATGTTCCCTATTCCGATGGCTACCGCTGAAGGCACACTGGTCGCATCGACCTCGCGTGGATGCAAAGCTCTCAATGCCGGCGGAGGTGTTACCACCGTGCTTACCCAGGATGCGATGACCCGTGGTCCTGCGATCGACTTCCCCTCCGTCGTCATGGCTGCTCAGGCCAAGGCTTGGATCGCCTCGGAAGAAGGCTATGACACCATCAGACAGGCCTTTGAGTCGACTTCTCGCTTTGCCAAACTGCAAAGTCTCAAGACGACGATGGCAGGACGGACGCTATTTATCAGGTTCGCGACCGCCACCGGTGATGCTATGGGGATGAACATGATTTCCAAGGGCACTGAAAAGGCCCTCGACACCATGCAGCAGTATTTCCCTGAGATGAGCGTTCTCGCGCTCTCCGGCAACTACTGCACCGATAAGAARCCCGCGGCGATCAACTGGATCGAGGGTAGAGGGAAGAGTGTTGTYGCGGAGGCTGTTGTGCCGGGCAAGGTTGTGAGGACGGTGTTGAAGACTACGGTGGCGGCATTGTGCAACTTGAAYTTGAAGAAGAATTTGGTTGGGAGTGCGATGGCTGGATCGATTGGAGGCTTTAATGCCCATGCGGCRAACATTCTAACTGCGATATTTATCGCGACTGGTCAGGATCCTGCTCAGAACGTGGAAAGCTCGAACTGTATCACGTTGATGGAACCGTACGTTCACTTTCTTTTTGGTTATCGTTTGTGAAACGTGTATGCTGACTTGCTTGGCAGGACCAATGGTGGTGAAGATCTTCTCATGACAGTCTCTATGCCTTCGATTGAGGTTGGAACCGTTGGTGGTGGTACGGTTCTCGCCCCTCAACAATCGGTACTCGACATGCTTGGAATCAAAGGCGCACACCCAACACACCCAGGTCATAACGCGCAGGCGCTAGCAAGAATAATCGCTGCGTCGGTCATGGCTGGTGAATTATCGTTGTTGAGCGCACTCGCGGCGGGACACTTGATCAAGGCGCATATGGCGCATAATAGGTCACAGACGAATACGCCTGTTGTGTCGCGACCTGCGACTCCTGGTCCTGGATCGACTTCGGTGGGAGGGTATTTGGCACCTGTTCCGACTACGCCTGGGTTTGCGAAGAATTCGCCGGCGAACCCGAGTAGTACGCCSCCACCGCCGCCGCCGCCGTTGCTTACGCCTGCTAGCTCGGTATCATTGTCGCCGCCTTCATCTTCATGAGGGAGTTGGTTCCGCATTTTATTTTTGCATTGCTTGGATGGAAAGAGATAAGAAGTACGAAGAAAGTAATGTATACGGATTTATGGGAGAGTTATTTTTTTCTTGGCTTTAAAATACCCCCCCCCCACCCACACCCCCCTATTAATGTGTTTTCCACCCTGAACCATATTTCATTATCTTACCCATTGGCTTTTTAAGCCCCCTTTCGCATGCATTTATTTGTTTTATCTAGCAGATATTTATTGAATCTTACACAAATCAATCAATCAATAGATGAATTTTGGCTCCCAGGGTTGTTTTGAAAAGAACCGTCAATCGTGCGAGTCTGAGTTGGTTTTTGGTGGAGCGCTGGCGATGGTTTTTTTGGCGGCTCCGATCAAAGAATTGTTGATTGAATTTGCACACTTGTCTTGTCGCTTGAACATTTGGTATTCAGCTATATATATCTTCGTCACCCTTTCGAGGGTCAGCAGGGGCTCACAACGACCGACCCTCATACAGGTATGATCTGGGACTCTTGTCTACAAGGCCCGGCGGTGCAGCTGCCTGAGTACAARCAAATTGAACTCAGTGATGGGCCCAACAGCTRTTTTTCAGAACCCTCAAGAATCTTGATGAAGGCGCGCTATATTCAACTCAGAAGATTGATTGTACTGTACAGGTACAGCACTCGTCTGTCTTTTGAAATCCCAGGACCCTGCTTGGGCTCTGTAGTAACTGTTGCTGATCATCTTGGTGTGTGGTGTGTGTGGCAGGATGGAGACAAGGAGTGCGAATTCATTGGTGATCTGCTCTGCTCCGGAATTGCTTTTCTTGGTTTGTTTTGTTTTTTTGGAAGAGGGGGGGGGCGTATGATCTAAACTTTAATTGCAAGTAGAGTTTTTTCTCCGAATCGGATTTTTCAAAGGCTTCATTCGCTTATCTTTTTTCACGCGAGCCCGCGGGAAAGACGCGCGCGTGTACTGCATTACCTCCGACACGGTCTATTCTCAAATGATTCCCGATCGGGAGCTTCTCRTCCACCCCTTTCTTCTTCATCTTTCGCGGTTCTTGGGTTCTCCTGGATTCTTTGGGGGTTCCCTGGAATATATGAATTCAAAAAAGATCCCCGCCACCCACCCTGAGGGGCCTGAGGGATTACACCTCTACTACATAACCATGCTCACGGGCTTGAAAAGGACCCTTTGGGAGGAGCCACGGACTCGGGGGACATGCAAAGCAAATTGTAGGGGATGTAGGATCCCTTTTTGGCAGCGAGTTCTACCGATAACGTTGGGGGATACATTTGGGTGTTGTGTGTGTGTTTTTTTTCTGTTCCGCTTTGTGCCGATTTTTGCGGTTCTTTGTCCTTGTGGGGGGGGATCTCTCATCACTATACGGGACTGAAGGCGAAGGGGGGGGGGGTTCCAACTTTTCTGTGCATCGTTTTACGGAGTATCTCTTGGGGCCAACGTCTTTAAGTTCCCGTTTCACTTCCGTCCTGCGTTGAAAGTCCCCGAGACTTGAGCTTCGCGCTGTTTTCGTCTTCTCTGTCAACGCCCCAAATATTTTATCTGGTTGCAATTCTTACGTCGATTCGCTTCCGGGGAAGAGTTTATGTCTATAAATCTTTGGCCAAGGGATTAATGACAACTCTGGCCACCATATCGATCGGACAGTAGCCTGTCTTAAGGCGTCCTTGCTCCTCCTTGCCTCTTTGCCTTGCGTAGATAGACCCCAGGTTGGCCTTTGGGTACGCGATTGAAAGGAAGCATTGCGATCGCCGAGGGCCAGGCTCCCATCGCCCCCGCGTTGATAAGGCTCACACCGGAAGATCAGAGTGGAGGGTGTGCTTCAGGGGGGGGGCGTCATGCGAGAAGGCGGATGTACACTTTCACGGACAGGATACGGTGAGTGAGAGTACCGGTTCATCTGTAATTTGCGGGAGAGTTTACTGATCCTTTCGATACGGTTCTTTTAATGGACATTGGGTGTGTGGTATTGCACCTCCCCGGGCTAAACTTAGCGGGGAGCTGACGTCCTACCCGCCGRCATGTCGCTATTTCAAGCATTGCTACGTTCTTCAGCGCTGTGGAACCAAGTATAAATGGACGGGCCTTCCCAGTCGACCTCCCCGGAAAGGCGAGTATCTGCTGGATAAAAGGGGTAGTAATGCCCATCTGGATGGGGAGTGATATCCCCCGCCTGATTTGCCTGTAGACTGGATAATTCCTCACTTGGGTTTCCTATCACCCGAATTTAGCCATCCGTGGTTCGCCAGGCCCTGATGTACTGCATTTCTTCGAGTGGAGGAAGATATCAGGCGGCGTTCGTTTTCCGGTAGCGGATCTTGAGCTTCGCTAGAGGGGCTGCCAACTGCAGAGGCAACAGTGTATTGTACCGTCATGGCGAAAAGGATGTGAGCTTTGAACACTTGGATAAAGAAGGACTGGTTCCCCTCCTAATGAGTGCGAGAAGGCGATTCTATGCATCTTCAGAGTTCTCGGCTTCCTGGTAAGTATATCGGTGGTTTTGCGCGAACACAAAACATACACCGGACCAGCAATCTCATTGGACTTATGGTTGCTATTCAAACCGGCTCCTGGGTCTTCCGGTCGAAGAAATCCCCCCTAGTGTTGCTCGAATCATTCCTCCAAAGGCAAGGCGACGAGCAAGGGGTAATACCGGGCCCCCACGCCGTGTGGCCTAACGACYTCTATGGCCTATCAACCTCTATGGCATAACAGCCTCTATGGCATAACAACCTCTATGTTTCAACTCCTGCAACTTTGATGCGCGGTTCACGCCGGTAAAATCAGCTCTTTGAGCCCCGAATTTGAAGGAGACTACTCAGGCCGCTGAAGTGACGGGAACGGTTTGCAAATRCTTCACCCCTTCGATTATTGACATGCTGACTTCCCACTCCTTCCAACACTGTTGTCCTTGCCTTCCAACGCCCTGCTGTTTCAAGCAGACGGTCCTGAGCCAAATCCTGCGCCCCCCGGATTCAAGAGTGAGGAAGGGGTATATGAATCCCTTGCCGCTTTGCTTGTGTTAGCATGCGCATGGTCGGGTATGTCCAGTTCTCCCTGCAGTGTATCACTACGTATTGCATGTGCTACTAAAGTCTCACAGGTGATGAATATTGGGTCATGAGCCCCTCGCGACCGCCCTGCCCTTCACCTAACGTCGATTCGCGATGCTTGCTGTCTGTTCTGCCCYAAACACAACCTCTCCCCCAGCATTGAACATTGCCCAAAAGAAATGGAAACGATCACACACATCCCACGACCATAACCAATGTCGATGCAATAATTTAGAGCCTGTTTCAAGCCAGGGACTTTGATCTGAGGGTATAAGATGTGAAGAGTATTCGGTTGTTTAGGTGGCCGGCTAGCTTTCTGGCGAGGCATAGAATAGGAGACATTGGTGAGGAAGGAAGGTGTATAACGGGGACGGCTCCTACGTGTTCTCTTTGGGGAAGGAGTGGATACTGGGACAATGAAATCCTCTTTGTCCGTCGCCGTCGAGGCGTAACAATCAAAGCCCTTCCTTTCCACACACCTCCACTACATCCCTCCATCGCAATTCCTGCGCTATCCTGTTGGATGCTTGCAGCACACTGGACTCACATTGCTTCAACTAACCCCCCTCTCCTTTCTATTTTTATCTCTCGGCACATGGCTTCCCTCTAGGAACGTTTATTTCCGCGATTTTGGGCGTGTAAGGTCCTGGCTTGCACTGATTTCTGACTCGTTGTTACCTTGCGAGGTGAGTGCACAATGTAAAAGTGTGAAGGGTCGGTGAAATACATGACCAGGGTGGTGGTTTGTGTAGGAGGCGGCATGTGTGCAATGTGTCTTACGATTATAGTACAAGCGCTCGTAGTTCAAATATGGTTAGTGGGGACTGGAGGACGARGCGCCAGCGTTGAGCTAAGCCGAGATTCATGAATCGCAAGAAAGCATTCGAGTGGTATTGATATCTTGGGTTAGAGCAGAGTCGGAGATAATCTAGCGCAAGCCGAGGTCTGTAGTACATTAACAGAGAAGAGCAAATATGGAGAGAAGGGTACACATTCGGGGAGACTGATAATGCTTCCTCTAATCTCTCCATTGTTCTCCGAAAGGTTTGATACATCGGGAACAAAAAGCAGTGTGTTTCAATGTACAAAAGTATGGCTCTGGAGGAAATCGACTCCACTCAACAATCCGGTTTTCGGTGCCTAGAACCCAAGAAGCGGATAGTAATGTGTTCCAAAATATTTATGTCTAATATCAAGCAACAGCCTAGGCCAGGTACTTATCCGTGAGTCCTTGAAAGGCGGAATGCTAAGCCATCTTGGTTGCAGAGGTATTAGAGCTATCGACTCAGATGAACTGCTATGCCTGGGACCTCGCGTTTATTCTTCGCCTCAAGCTCCATTTATGCTGGCAGAGCATGGAGGGTTTAGCAGTATGGTACTCTGCATGGGCTCGGAGTTCTGCTAGTACGGACCATCATTCCGAAGCCTGTGTTATATGACCATATGATATTACAGGGCGTATGCCATGTCTGTCAGGTATTCTGATCATAACCAGCCGGATTATTACATTTGTTCACTAGAAGTAAGTGGCGGATAAATTTTCACAACACGTACCGCAAATATCTTATTTATGGTGCAGATATATACCTACTCTCGCACACCCACACAACCCCACCCAGTCTAACTGTCTATAGCCCCCTTGCCGATGACAATAAACGCTGGGATTCTTCCCAATGCAAATTCCGTTGACCATTTCTTTATAAGGGTGCCACTACCGTTCTTGCCGACGATCGTTTTACACCTAGAATTTCAGTCTTCTCCCACGGACGTATGACTGCGAAGTTGGCTATGCGTATCTATTACTCTTTTTTTGGTGCATCGGCGCCCTGTCGTAGTATATACTCAAAGATTAACGGGGGAACCCACCAGCTTGACGGTAAGACCCTGTGTGAATGACAGGATAAAGATCGACTCGGTGTGGAATGTGACTACTTTGCCAAGCTATTTTACACAGACCGCAAGTAAGTTGTGAAATTGGGATAGGCCCAAACACGAGTACTGTTGTAAAATAATATCCGCTCTGTTCACGAGGGGGTTGATTTTCCATCCAGAACAATTACAGCATTTACCAACGGCAATGCAGATATCAATGGGTCTTCAGCCTCATCTCCAACTAGATGGCATCCAAGATCCGACATGACGCCCAATAGATATGCTGTTTGCTGATCGCTTTTAATTAGGTATATGAAAGATGTAGATACGGAACCAAGACATACATATGAAGAATGTGATGATGCTATTAGTAACGGTAACTTCAATCCGTGGGACACCGGGACTGGGAAAGGGGAGGTTCTCTCTCGGCATTTGGGCATTGCARTAAGACACAACAGAAATGGTTTGATGGGGATAGTGTAGGCAAAAGGCCTAGAACTTGTCCTAGACTTATGCATAATCAGAAAAGTAGCTCCATTGATAACTTTAGGTGTGCCAGTGAAGCTGGGATCCACATTTGAAGTACGATGGCACGGTTAGCAAGGCCAGGCACGGCAAAGACTTGTCCCTGCTACTTCGGGCGGGTCAAGGTGAGCCTTTCTCTTTTAGTTTAATGTACTCATTAATTCAACAGGGCCGTAGTGCAAGAAGATCTTTCTTTAATAATATTTTATAGCCCACAGAGGCGTAGAAGGGACTTTTGGGATCCTATCAGCGGGAATGCAACTATAGCAAGTGTGAACAGAATCTACCAAGGTGTATCCGTCATTGTGGCGGCTAGTCAAACCTGCGAAAACGAACATAAGTTTCGAAATTTCAGAACTGGAAATGCAGGGCTCTTGAAAATTGTTCTCGGATGCTCACAGCCTCCCGGGGACTTGTAAATACACATAATCTACACGATGTGTCCAAATGAGAGATTAACTTCCATGGCTTACGGTGGTCGTAATATCACCCGTAGATTGTATATGATCTACTTCCTGTTGACGCCTAGCTGAGAATAGATTCATTTCCCTTCAAGCCCAGAACGTCCTAGGACGTTTGGAAGGGTGCTATATGTTTGTGCCGCCGAGGAAGCCTGAAGGGGAAGCTCCTTTGCTTTCCCGATATTTCTAGAGAGAAAAAAAAAATCAATCGGTTTAAGGTAAGGATTCAACCAGCTTTCCGTAATT
The DNA here is from genome assembly GCA_023014305.1 of Lepiota subincarnata. Classification (NCBI taxonomy): domain Eukaryota; kingdom Fungi; phylum Basidiomycota; class Agaricomycetes; order Agaricales; family Agaricaceae; genus Lepiota; species Lepiota subincarnata. Next base: position 167,857 of record JAECYV010000036.1, read on the forward strand.
CCAATATAAATTCCGGGAAGAGAATATATTCAAGAGTGTTTCTCCCGGTTTCGTCGCCAACTTCTGGTCTATGCAAATAGTTGGGTACTCTAGAAGYGCACTTCGTGGGAGGGCGCTCCAACCCAGTCTTATCTGGTCACGTGTTCGTGAGGGCCGCTATCACCGCTCATCGATGGGATTTGATTGGCTGATTTGTTATCGATGGATAACGCGTAGTTGCGAAGGGGGGTTGTGCACGGTAGATAATGACTGCAACTCTTCGTTATCCTTCGTTATCGCCCCATCACATCGCCCTCTCTGCTCCTCGTCCTCCCACCTTCCTGATCATGAATATACCCTCCATCGATGGCTGCTCGGATTGTTTTGGGTTCTGGGCTCCTCGAGGGATGCACTGACCAACGCACTGAGAGGTGCAGCCCTCGAAGCTGCCCAAGTGCGGGGTTTCTAAGGAATCAGAGAGTTCAGTCTCCATTTTTCTACTTTCACTATCTGCTGTTTCCAATGTGTTCGATGGCTGCTGTCCGGTACCATTGTATTTCACTGTGTACCCAGTTTCTGCACAATGTTATTGCGAAACCTGAGGCGATACTTACTGACCTACCGGAGCCTCACCTTGCGCGCAAGTTGTTAGTCGTCTGCAGACCGTCGAACGTCTGTGATACATGAGGTGAGTGTATTTAGGCACCCTTATTGACCGCCGTCTCTTGTTAGCAGATTCCCCGAGAACGAGGCAAGACTCGGGATCGACACCTACGTTTTTTTTTGGTTTCATTAAAACTTAATACTTGGGTTAGCCTGAACCATACGTACCCTGGGAGGCCCTTGATGCTTGGTAAACATTTTTGTTATTCATTTGGAAAGGAAGATACTTGTTCGCAGTTACGACGCTTGTGCTTCAGCTTTATTCGGCGCAGCGTGATGGCCGCCCGGCGGCTACTTTACCTGGACCCCGATGTTCCGGAAGGTGAGTTTGGGCTACTTGACCGAGTTTATACCGTTCCTAACTTGTTGCACCACCTCAGATTGTTGCTCGTGTGATAGGTTTCCATTAGCAACAACGCCCATCCCTGATACACAACGGGCGGAGGCATCGCTCCCTCGGAAATAGACACGTCACTTTCGCATCAAAGCACCACACGGGAAGCTGTGACAAGCCGAGCCACTTGGCACCTTCCCTGAAAGTTTGGACTTTGTTTCTCCCCCTGTGTTCATCTGGGGCTTATGCCATGGGACCCGAACTTGACGACTCATCAAATGCATTGCGACTCACGTTAGATATGCCACGGGGATGAAGGACTAAGACGGAGGAGAATACCCATTAGTACGGCAGGGACTGTCATCTGAGCGTTGGCTGGCCTTATTCGAGGCTAATTCATTTCGCGAAGGAGGGACTGACACATCACGTGCGCAGTGGCTGGGCACCTTCCTATCCTGGCCAACAGCCTTGGTTTTTGGCCCTCTCCTCCTAAAACCATCTGAATCGATCGATCAGCATGGCCGTTCACTCTTCCGAAGCACAGCTGCGTTCTCATCCCACCACCCTACTCTCCCCGGCTCTCCCTCTTTCCCTTTAATCCCTCCCCCCCTTCTCCTCCTTCATCCCCCCTTCCCGTCTCCATTTAGTGAGCCATGCCGATTGTTCAAGCACCCGAGCGGTCGCATCCGTACCCAAAGCTCCACCATCTCGCTTTGAACACCACCTTTTGTGGGGCCGTCCATCCAATTTCAACTCCAGACGCCCCCATACACCAGTACCTCGGTATTAAGTATGCCTCAGTGCCTGCACGCTTCCGTCAGTCGAAGCTCTTCAACTCTTACCCTCCTATAACCGAATCCTCAAAAAATGGGTGCGTGACCACCTTTGGGCTCTATCAGCGCCCATTCTTATGATCCGCCAGGCCAATATGTCCCCAGTCTCACGAAGGCAAAACTACTGAAGAAATATTAATTAATGTTGCACAGGCGGATATCCCTCACCAGCAGTTGAAGGAGGATGAGTTTGAGTGCCTCAACTTGAACATCACATGCCCCGCTGGGCTCACCGCACGCTCTCGAATTCCCGTCATGGTTTGGATCCATGGGTAAGAAATTTTTTCACTAGTGTGAGATACTTAATTTAGCTCTTTTTTTTTCCTGCAGTGGTGGAGACAGAGGGTCAGGTTCGTCGTGGGTCTACGACRGTGGTGCCATCGTGCAAAAAAGCACCGAAATCGGTAAACCATTAATAGTTGTTAGCTTGAAGTAGGTCAACCTTCTTCTCCCTTAGTTGTGTGTTGCTTATGCTCTCGCACAGCTTCAGGCTCGGCTTACTCGGGTTTGCCTGTAGCCCAGCTATTCGGGAGGATAACAAGGCTGCCGGTGAGGAAGGTACCGGAAACTATGGTGTGGAGCACTTCTCATGCTTACCGAGCCTCTTGACTCATAAATGACGTAGGCCTGCGTGACCAACAGAGAGCCCTGGAATGGATCCATCGTTACATTGCAGACTTTGGGGGTGATCCTCAGAACGTGACCCTCTTCGGTGAATCTTCAGGCGCGATGGACATTGTCTACCACTTAGTCTCTGCAACAAACGAAGCGTCCCCATTATTCAGCCGAGCCGTCATTCAAAGCGCCACCTTCGAGCCTTATCTCCCAGATGTGGCCAGCGTAGGCTGGCATTTATCTAGAATTATGTCTGCCCTTCACGTCTCCACTGTCGACGAACTTCGCGCCGTCGACGTCCACCGCCTTGTGTCGATGCACTCGATGCACCGAGCTATTGATGACGGATTCTTCTTCCGCAAAAACTGGAAGGACTTTTTCACTCACGAAGATCCACTTCCTCAACACCACCGTGGTGAAAAGGAAAATTCCCTGCTGAAACCTTCGTCAATGCACCGTCGCTCGAGCCGCAGCCGATCCCGTCTACGAGATATCCGCTCATCCTCCCGCCCTCGCTTAGCCGCTACCCCAAAATTCCAGCCTCCGACAAATCTCCAGCCGTTGATAATCGGTGACTGTTGCAGCGACTCCCTACTCTGGTCAAACTCCATCTCGACATGGAATGCACCTGCCGTTGTTCGCAGACTCAAAGCGGTTACTCAGTCCCTTCACAAGGCCAACAACCTTTTGCGCGCCTTTGAAATAACTTCCTGCACTCCAGAAGAAGAGATTGCCGATCGTGTATTGGAATTGGTTAATGATGCCCGTGTGGCGTGGCCGACAGAGGTCATCGCCAACAATGCCAAGCGTGAACGGGGCGGACGCAATGTTTGGAGATATGTTTTCGATCAGGAAGGCCCCTTGCGCGGCATCCCCCACCACGCAGCCGATCTCGTCTACCTTTTCGACAACATCCCYCTCCCCGACATCAAAATGACTAGCTCCACCGAGGAATTTTATTGCGATGGACCGTTTGACGATGTCGATGATGACGACGACTTTGACGTTGAGCGTCGATCGGCCCACTCTGACGAGGAGTGGGAAACGTATATTGTCGATCAGTTCTCGTATGCACGTGTGAGGGATGCCATGCAAGAGAAATGGATCTCGTTTGCTTATGGGGAAGCACCGTGGAACGAGGACAAGGTTTTCGTTTTTGGGCCCGAGGGAGAGACGGGGGAAAGATCAAAGAGTATATTCGAGGGCAGACGAAGGCAGCAGCTCTGGAAAAACACCTTTGAATCCCTGGGGATGCAACTTGTGCAAAAGATCGGCCTGGAACTTAGCCGAGGCCCGTGATCGTTTTTTTACTCCTTCGCCTGCTCTGCCCATGAGTTTTGGTGTTTGGACTTGCATTTACGCATTGGTCTTTTTCGGCTTTTCGTTTTTTTCCTCTCTGCATTTCTTAAAATCGCTTTTGAGTGTGTTTGGTCGCCTACATTATCCTTTTTTTTCGGAATTCATTATTTTTGTTTCTCTCAATGGTGTTTTATCTCTGTGTCTCTGGCTATTACTGTAGGTTTGCATATTTTACTCGCATTGCATTAAATTTATATCTCGCCCAGCATGGTGGGACTGAGCAACTAGTGAAGATTTCTTTTTGATGACAAGAGTTACTCCGTAAGTTTGTTGCTGCCAACATCAGCTGGCTTCAACCTGTGTACCATCTCTTCTGTCTCTCTCCTTCTCTGGCAGGTGCTTCTTCTGAAAGTATCGAGGTAGTTTGATGTTGACCAGAGCCTACACGTCGGTTCGCTGGAGGTAGAGTGAGAGAATGACTTCGAGGCATTGCTAGTGAAATTCACAGAATATAATTACCACTTTTCCCGGGCAACAAAATGCATCAAGTGAGTCCAACCAGCTTCCAACGGGCCAAAAAATGGCTTCGTTTTCGAGAAAACGGCTGTTTATATTACCGAGTTCTTTCTTGACATGCTCGATGGGTTTCCCAACAAAGCTGGAGATGGGATGGGGTAGCTGGAGTAGTCAGTGGTGAGTGAGCAGGTGTAATTGAAGAGTAGAATACAAATTATAAACGTGCCGTGTATACATGGAAAGACAAAAGTCGTTCAGAATCGCTTGTGTAGTCCATGAGGATCGTTTGGGCGGCGTGGTCGTGGAGTGCTTGGATTGTGCAGTGGCATAAGATGTTGTCGGTAATAGCTGGATCGCGGACTGCGTRTTTCCCATAATCCAAAACCTCAACCAGGAGATAGGTAATTTGTCCGAACATTGCGAAAGAGGGAGAAGATACTTGGGTTTCAGTTGGTGATGTTAGATGAGATTTTTTATATCTTGACGTCATGTTCGTTCAGCAAGGTTTCAGCCAGTTATCTCCCCTAGGAGCTCCTTGTTGGCAGAAATCCTGGATTTCACATAGTCCTCTACGGGTTCACCAGATATATCCTGCGGCCCCTTGCATCCTCTCTTCTATATGTGTGTCAAGTCGCGGTACATTCGTGTATACGTTACCGGGTCTATAGCCATTGCGACTTGTTCGTCGGTCGTACCTTGAATATTCCGACCTTGTTCGATAAAATGCTGGGAGACCGATGTGTACCCGGGGGCTCTCAGCGAATGCCCGAGAAGACTGGTACTCGTGGTTTCGGAACTCCTGGATTTTACGAAGCGCCACCATCACTATGCCCAGTTATTCGGTCGCGTTTCCTGCGCTGGCCTTGTGCCCGTCAGCCTATCTGACAAGCCACAAGCGTAGACCGAACTAGTGGGTGAGGAGCGTTCTGTCCTGGACAGTTGTGGTACCTGGTGTAGGGGGTAAAGAAAGAAGGGCCGGCTGGCCGACGTTTTGCTTTGGTGCATGTTAGCGCCCACGCCACCTACAGAATATCTTGGGGGCTGATGGTACGATTCCATCCCTGAACGTGGTGCACAGGGAGACAGTCTAGATTGAGAAGTGTGTGATACTCCAGAGTCGCAAGTGAGTGAAGAGAATATCATCAGATGGATTAGTGCGCAACGGATCACTTATCGCATGCCGCATAGCAAGGAACGATGTCTATAGCGCGTCTCCACTAYTCCTTCAAGAGCCTGCTAGGGTAAAGAAGTGTCAACCAAAATTTGGGAGGTTGAATGGACAATGCTCAATAATAGTTAAATTCATGATGTGGTTTGCGCAGTTACTCTGGCTGCCTCCGCCACGAAAAGTAGCCAATTCCCATAACTGATGCGACCGTGATTTCAGCCTGTGCGCACTTGATCATAATGACCATTCTCCTTACGGGCGGGACAGGAAAAACAGCTGTCCCACTAGCACGCCTCCTCTACTCTCAAACCGATCACACAATCCTCCTCGCATCGCGTAAAGGTGTTGTCCCAGACGAATTATCTGGATATGAAGATAGGGTTCATGGCATCAAGTTTGACTGGTTCGACCATGCCTCCTGGATCAACCCATTTTCCTACATCACATCGCACGGGCTCTCTCATATTGATCGGGTTTATTTAGTCGCCCCGTTCGTGTGGGATGTAGAATTCATGAATGATTTTGTGGATCTGGCTAGGGAGAAAGGCATCAGCCGATTTGTGTTGATCAGTGCATCACAATCTGGGAGTGGAGGTCCATCAACAGGAAAGGTCCACGCGCACCTGGAGAAGGTCGGAAAGGAGGAGGGGATCGAGTGGACGGTGCTGCGACCTACCTGGTTCATCGGCACGTCATTGGACATGGTTACTCCGATATTCATGGGCGCTAATATACAAGGGGGAATATTTCATAGAGAACTTTGGCGAATTTCATTTGTCGACGATTCGGGATGACGACGCAATTTACTCCATTTGGGAGGGTGGCAAAGTCCCATTTGTATCTGCCCAGGATATCGCGGCAGCAGCCTTCCAAGGTCTTATCAACGAACCGAGCCCAAACACAGACTGGATTGTACATGGACCTGAGCTCTTTTCCAATGATGAGGTTTCCCCCCTTCCTCCACTTGTGAATGATTCGACTCAAATAATTGAACCGCAGGTTGCCGCTCTCTTGTCCGCTATCCTATCCCGCCAGATAACGCACAAACGCATCACTCGAGAAGAATACCTGAAGGTATGGGACGATATGGGACTGCCCGAGCTTGGCSGTGGCGTCACCGAACAAGAGTTGAAAATAGCTCAGGGTTTTGAGGAGACTATCTTCAGGTGCGATAATGCAGTAGTGGGTAAAGTCACATTGGAGGAGTATTTCAAGAGGAACAAAGGCCTGTGGGTAAGAGATTGAAGATTTGGACACATAGAATACGTTGATGGGGAGATATACCCGATACCGCTTCTAATGCAAATCTCGGAAATATGTGTATACTGTACAGAACGTCAAAAAATTTCGCAACTCCAGTTTTGAAGTAAAAAAAAAATGCGTTCGAATAGTTAATACCGCCTATCGAGTGGCTGCCGCTGATCCACCACCGAAAACTCGCTATACTTACTCCAGACCTCTCACCTCATGRGAGTATGGTGAAGGTGAGCAGCTCGATGTTGCGAGGCCTGACATTTGTCACTACCGGCAGGAGGGACTTGTTTGGGATGACCGGGTGCGGGTATTTGTATCTTCTTTTCAAGTTTGTCACGGGCTTCAGATAAGCCCTATACACATTTGTTGTATTTTAGTAGATGCTATAACCTAAACCTTTTGTCATATACCGTTCCATTGGAATCCACCCACAGCGCCTACATATCTCCGTGCCCATTCTCGCTAAAGCGATTCGGAACACCGCCAGGCCCGCACTTTTCACTAGTTGGCCTCTAGCTGGCGGCGGCTGCTGATCGAGTTTAACCAAATCAAGCCTGTATCGGCCAATGCTCTTGCCAGCTTCAAAGAAACGTTTTTGGAACACGGGCTGTTGAATTATGCCGTGCAATTTACCAGCAGCAAAATGCGCATACGCTATTAAGTAGCCGCCAGTATTTATGGAGGTGCCTAAGTTTGATATAGGGGGTTTTTAAGTTGTTGAAATGCTCCGAGTTAGTGGTCCATATTCCCCTTCATGGTATCCTGGCTTGTGGGTTAAACCCTGTACAGTACAGTGATCAGGTTAAAATCAATCCGGTCAGAAGTTGCCCGACATGATCGCACATATTTCAAACCCATTAAATGGACCTCAAAGCTTGGCACTTGATGTTTCCTTTTGAACTTCTTCGTGAGTTGGATCTGTTTATGGGCTGGTCACAACGTAATTGCCGACGAGCTAAAAGCGACAGGTCCCTGTGTTCTACATACTTTTCTTGTCCAAGCGACATAATTTGAAGGGGGCAAGCTGTAGGCTTTTGAATCACTTTTACGYTGGTCTGGTCAAAACGGAACTGCGAAGCAATCGCCACGTGAGGGTAAAAACTTGGGCATGTTCACGTTGTCAGAGACAAAAAAAAGGAGGGCTATGCAGCTGATACAGTCCCAAACGCCAGGATGTGAGACATACCAGGGCACAGGTCCTGGGTCAAACACGCGAGCGACACGTTTTTACATCGCAAGAGGAATTGACCACTTTATGTGCCTGGGAAACGATTTGCAAAGACCTCCCCACCAAGGCACAAGTGACCACTGATCGTAATGACCCGTTCTCCTTACAGGAGGGACAGGCAAAACGGCCATCCCACTCGCACGTCTCCTCTACTCTCAAACCAATCACACGCTCCTCCTCGCCTCACGGTAAAGGTATTGTACCAGATGAATTATCTGGATATGAACGTAGGATCCATGGCGTCGAATTTGTCTGGTTTGACCGTGCCTCCTAGACCAACCCGTTTACCTGCATCGCATCGCACGGGCTCGCGGATATATTGGTCGCCCCGACATTCGTATAAGATGTCGACAAAACAAGTCCACGCGCACCTGGAGAAGATTGAAAAGGACGGGGGGAGGGGTCGAGTGGACAGTGTCGCGGCCTTCTTGGATTATCGGCACGTCATCCAGTACAATTACTCTCCTCTCCCCAGCTTTATCGATTCGTAATAGACTCTCTCGGAGAACTTTGAGGGGTTTTGTCTGCCTTGGATTCGGGATGAAAGCGCAATTTACTCCATTTGGGGATATGGCAAAGTGCCGTTTGTATCTGCCGAGGATGGTGCAGCAACCGCCTTCCAAGGTCCCATCAACAAAACGAGCCCCAATACGGACTGGACTGGATTGTGCACGGACCAGAGCTGTTCTCCAATGATGAAGTTGCGCCACCCCTTTTCTCCCTTCTTCAAATGCAAAAATTGGTCCAAATTGTTGGCCGACAGCCTGCTGCCCTCCTATCCACCATCCTCTCGCGCTAGATCAAACACAAACGCATCACGCAAGAAATAATTGAGACGGTATGGATCAGCTTGAACTTGGTCGTCGTGCCGTCAAGGAAGAGTTAAAAATAGCCCACGGTTTAGAGGAGGCTATTTTCGGGTGCAGCGGCTGCGGTAGTGGGCAGAGTCACAGTAGAGGAGTAATTCCCAAAGAAACAGATATCTCTGCACAGAAAATTAGTGGATGGGGTGTGTGCTTCCACCCTCTTCTAATATGAATTTGGTCGCCTACCACGGGTTGGCATTGACGGAGCGGCTCCGTGTTCCTTGCTCCCGAAGCGCACAATCTAGCTTCCTTGAGACCATGCGTAGAGTGCTGTGTATTTCTTACTTCTAGAGTCAACATGATGAGACTATGAAGCTCCATTTAATCGTCTTGGTTCGCCCCCACTCAGCTCATGTGACATTGAGCTTCGACCCTTACTCCATACTCCAGACACTTTACCTTGCGAAAGGGCAGGAAGAGCAAAAGTTGGTATCGTGAGTTGTCAGACTATGCTATACTATACATACAAACAACAAATTGAGCATCCACCTGTATTGTAACCGCCAGTGATTTTGAAGCTATAGACCTCATTGTAATGCCCGGCATTCCGTATTTTACCCTTACCAATGTCCGCCTCGACCCAAAACCAGCTTGATACTACCCAACATGATAAGCATAGCCAACCCATGCGCTAGGGGGAGTTGGCAAGTCACTACAATGGATCTTAAAGCACACAGAATGTGTCCTCTTGAACTCGTCGACGACTCCCCTGAGCAGCTCGCGTAGCTCTCCCTGGCGTGTCAACCAGATGCCACTCCGGTTCACAGGGATGAAATGGAAACCCAGCCAATTCAGTCTTGAGAGACGGGAGGCAGCCAATAACCAGTTGGACTGATGAGGATGGCCAAAAAAAAAAAAGGGGGGGGGRTACYAGTTAGCAGGAATAAGCTACAGGTAAGCTGCGGGCACTTACCAAGGTTGGATAACTCTTAGCCTCCAAGTCCACATCGGTCACAAGAATTGTGATATCCAGTTCTCTCAATTCCTGACATGCTACTACACCCTGCAACTGAGCACTGGTCATTTCCGACCATGTAGCCCTGGCCTTGTGGGTGGCGCATAAGGTCAGTTTTTTGAGAGTCATATTGTGGCTGGGAAGAACGAAGCGGAAGAAGCGGTCTATTGATTCAGGCGAGTCACTTGGTGGACTATCAGCCCATACTCTGATCTCCTCGATGCCTGAACTAGATGTCAGATAGTCGAGAAGCGAAGGGTCGGGTATGGCATCGGTGTATATGCGAGAAACCGTAACATTGCCTTCCTTCAAACCAGAGTATATCCCTTCGCTTGTTGGCAGCGTAGGAGGGGTAATGCACCTAGTGATGTTGAGAAACTCGAGATGTCGAAAATGGCAAGCACTAGATTTAAAATCATCGGAAGTAATAGCGATGCCYCTGAGCACGAGATTTTTCAGTCGTAGGTGGGTATTGGAGGCTGAAGCCTCGGCAAAGAGGTCGCGCAACCGGAGAGGCACRCCAGGTGTGTCCATGCGGTGGGCTACCCGGAGTTTCTCGAGGTTGGGGCTCCGCGCGATGAGTTTTGCTACTTCCAGCTTCCAGAGGTGGGGGTTGTTGTGTTCGCACACGACTACCAGCGTTTGGAGATTGCACAGGGGCTGAAGGGTGAAATTGGAAGGGAAACCATCCGATAGGACGTGCAGGTCGAGTGATTTAAGGGAGGGTATGTTCCCTATTGATTGGACAAGCATGGAGCCTATTTCGGAGGGTTCTCGATCAGGGTCGTAGACCCATCTTGGGTTGATGTGTTAGCATTGAGTTCTTGGGGGTCATGTAGCGCTGGGGGCTGGGGGGAAGACATACGAGAGGTGCTGCAAGTTTTCCAGCGACGACAGCGCATCAAAAAGATAATCTTGGACTATGTCTCTGAGTTCTGTATCTCCTGCGTGGGGAATTCTTGTCCGGTAGTACAGGAAATTGACCCGAAAACGGAGGTTTATGGTATTCCTAAAGACCCTCGTCGATCGTGTGGCCAATGCAGCCAGGATTTCTCCACACTTGAGCCTCTTGGGTCCCCAGCCAAGTATATCGAGATCGCGGAAGAGAATGGGCTGGACGATGACGTCGAGGCCACGACACACCGAGCGGAGGGCACGCAGTTGGGCAAGGTCATAGGGGTTGACAAACTGGAGATGATATAAAGAATGCGTAAGTGTAGGTTTATTGAGGTTGGGGCAAATTTTATAACTGACCACATTGACGATGGTCTGGACGACATCCAGCGGGAGATTTTCAAATGTCGTGTGTGCCATGGCGGGGGAGAGAGGTGTGGAGCTGGGTCAGGTGATCACTGGAGTTGTCTGTCGGTTCGCCCTTTTTGAGCTGGGGAGGGAGCAACCACAAAGGAGGTGAGAAAAGATGGGTGGAAAGGAGGAGGTAAACGAAAGCGAGGGTATAATTACAATTAGAATTTATACGTTGACAAGTCCCTATGTTACAATAAAATTTTTCCCTTGGACACACAAAATGTAAGTGGATTCAATTGTCGATTTTGCATATTCCAACATTGTATCATCAAGTGAGAGAGGGCGGAAATTTTTTACGAATTGAAAATCCAATTTGTTGTTATGCAAGTTGGTTGGTTGGCGGCCTTGGATCCTGAATATGCGAATGGAGTGGCCCACTGCCTTCCGCCAATAACCAGGTGTTGTTCCGCTCCCGAAAACAGCTCGGAGTCTCGGAATTATGATCGATCGGTGGAATGGTCCGTTTCTCATGTACACAGTACATCACAAAACCTACTTGGCCACTGCTCTCACAGACTAATTGGAAGGAACACCATCGCGCTGCAGAATCCGATACACGTGCGTATCGCATATCATTTACGAGGAAAAGAGAGCAATACAGACATGGGAGACGAAAGCAAATAAACGGGAGAGAATAAATCATGGACAGGGAATAGGCATCAACATGAATTAAGAAAGCATAAAAAGGAAACCATATCCAAAGAAAACAACATCGCTCATGTCTCCGTTATTTCTGAACCTGTTTCTCCTTCATCGCCACTTACGTCCAACTTTGGTTTTTTCTTTACAGCTTGAGCCTACCAACCAAAACCAAGATATCATGAGTCGTCGGGCACAAGCGGAAAAGAGTATAATGTCACAAGACCTCCTCACCTTTGCTCGTGTCCTTGCACTGGTCCTCAGCCCTTTTGCCTCTCTTGCCTCCCTGTCAGCCTCTGCCTTTTCAGCCTTGCTCTTCTTCTCTTTACTCTTCCCTTTATACCTGCCCCTTCGTTTCCTACCCACACCCTCCATATCTACATCACTCTCCCCTTCGCCCTGACCTTCGCTCTCCTCGCCCTCGCCCTCACCCTCACCATCGTCTTCCTCCTCCTGATTATCTTCCTCTTCATCCTCGTCTGAATCCCACTTATTCTTCCTCCTCGACCTCTTCGCACTCCCATTCGCCCTCCCCCCTGAATTCGACGCCTTCCTCTTTCCCTTCCCCTTCCTCGCCGATGCGGTAGATGACACATCACCACCCCCACCTCCAACAGCACCAGTCCCCGCCGCTGCCGATGCAGCAGCAGCCGCAGCAGCCTTCCGCTCCTTCCTCTGCGCACTCCTCACCTGACTCTGCGTCGACAGCGTAGCGACCCACTGCCTCGTCTCATCCGGTAAAAACACCGTTTTCAATATCTGTTACTCCCCCCACAACCCCCCCGGTCAGTAAACAATCATTTCCCCCGCATTCCAAACACAAAACGACTCACCCGATTCGCAGCTTCCGCATTCGGCAAAGGCCTCAAAATATCCGCAGGCAACCTCACTTTACCAGGATAACTCTGTATCGACCATGAATGCTGCGCCGCGCGTGCTTTGATCAAGTCCTGTGCCAGTTCGCAGAGCATATAAAAGTTCTACATTCAGTTCATTCAGTACCACTGCCTTTTAAGGTGGGGAAGGGGGGTTTAGATGCTTGGCCAACTTGCCTCGCTGTGCGCAAACGACATATGATCCCTCACGGTCTTGCCTTTCGTCGCGAGATGATACAACAACGAAATATTGTCCGCTGTCGCGACGAGGTCAAGGTAAAACTGTATATACCTATACATCATTCATTAGTTGAGGGACCACGAGGGACAGGGGGGAGGGGGGGGATGCGTACTTGGCGAGATCCAATAAATCCTCGTGCTCCGTGCTAAAATCTGGATGGTGGGCCAGAGTATGCAACAACCTAACGAACAACAACTCGAAATACTCCACTCTATGCTGCGTATTCAGCTTTTTCAAAAGCGAGCGGACACATGCCTCGGCCTAAGTTTTGACTCATTAGCGCCCCCTGCTGCTTGGCAAAGAGTTACAAAAAAAAAAAAAACACTCACAGAGTGCTTGATATCCTCCTCTGGGTCGTGTACGGTCAAAAAGAAGATGACGCCGAATGGTGAGGGTAGTTTTCTCGCCAAAAACAGCACCATGAGTTTATTGAGGAACGTCGAGCGGACACCATAGCACGTATCCTGTCCCCGTCATCGTCAAAATCAAAATCCCACTATGACAAGCTGTGTTGAACGGGGAGAGGGGGGACACACCTGAATCGTAAGCACCAAATTCCCAAAATGTGGCATCACGACCCCAGTATACACCTCCATCCTTGCAAGGTGCAACATTGTCAGCGAGGCTTGCAACCGTATTTTCGATCTCGCTTTGAGACTACACTCATGCAAAAACAACATTATCGTTGAGTTACATCCCCTCCAAAGAAGTGGAGAACACATACTCTTCCTGGAGAGCGTCGCTCATGGCACCCTCGTGAGTCATCAACGCCACCAGCATCTTCATCACCGGCACGACAATCTTGCCTGCCTTTTCTTTATCATTGCTCGCTGCCGCATTCAAGCACCGGTGTCGGAACAGCTTGAGTGTGGAGATCTTGGCCCAGAGGAGGTCTGGTATATCACTAAGATCCTCATACCATTCTTCCGGAGCCTCCTGTTCGGGGTCTTCGAGGGTTTCACTCTACGTATGCGGGGTCAGAGTGGATCAGTGCATAAAAGGTCAGAATGAGAAAAAACACCGTACAGGTATCGGTATGTTAAGCACTCGTCTCACCAAGTGCTGCATAACAACCTCGCTTCGCTCCTCAAACATCTCCGGAGCATACCTCGCAAACTGTACAAGTGCAGCCACGTGAGCTGCAAGCAGCGAGTCCTCCGCATCTTCAAGTTGATCTACGATTTGCTATCCCCCATGTACCGTCAGTTATGCTATACCTTGCTTCACCAGAATCACCAAACGCACATCGAGCACCTTCTTCCCAGCACCTTGCACCTCCCTCGCACTCGAAAGCACCAAGAAGCGGGCAGCAAACTTGGCCTGCCTTTTATCCTCCGATACCGCAATGCTCACCATTCTCTCCAGAGTTCGTCTGTCACCCAAAAAAGCCATGAAAACTTGGCTTCATAGCAGATGGAGATCCCAAGAAAAGCTTACTTTTCGCCCACCCCAACCTCCTTCTCTGCTCTAGCCAAATTCCCAACCGCCTGTAACGCCACCTCCAGCAGCTCTCTATTTCCACCTCCATCCTCTGAACTCTCGACCACGATAGTTCGACAAAGTTCTCCTATATGACTCTTAAATAGACGCGGGCAATACTTGGCGATACTTTTAAGAATAGTAGTGGCATTCGCGCCTGCCAGTTGCGCACTCGGTGATGTACTACCCCTCCGTTTTTGGATCTTTTTGAGAAAGGTAGGGATGGAGGATTGGTTGATGATGTTGAGGCTGCCTCGGAGGAGGAGAGTGGTTAGGGTCGGTGTAAGTGAGGGCGATTGTTGCTCAAGTCGGCGGAGGAGTTCGGACTGGACCATTGCAGTGTTGGAAGTCAACGCATGGACAAACGTAGGGGACATACGGAGGATTTGGCTAGAGACTTGATGTCTGTTTGGGGATTGAAACAAGTTTTGAGGAGTTTGTAGAGTCGGTTTTCATTCAGCTTGGCAAAGGAATGTAGATCCTCTGAGGCCTTGTGGTCGTTGGAGAAGATCCAGGCTAGAGGAATGTCAGATGAAACGAACCAGAGATCGTACACACCAACCTGTGAGAGCTTGAACACATGTATTCAAAGTATGAGTAACTTTCTCTTCGTCTTCGTCGATGATACCACCCTGAGCGGGGAATCAGCAGCTTCCCAAGACAAAGATCCGAGGGTATGTACATTATACTGTATACAAGCATCCAAGTACTTGTCCCAGAGACTCGGCCGGCTGGACAAGTAGGTGATTCAATGCGGCAAGAATGCGTCCAACAAAAATTTACCTCTCTTTAATGGTGGAAAGCGATATTAGAACCTCGACAGACTTGTCTGACAGATGTTTCATAACATTCAATAGCTTTTCCGTCCACGCTATTTCATCCACCTCGCCACTCTTGGACCCAGAGGTTGTGAGCGGGATGATGTGATGTGAAATAACACGGTCCACGATATCTCTTGCGTTGAGATTTAGTCTTGGGGAGTGGTTATAACAAGTGGGTCGCATACCTCACTAGTGGCAGCTGGCCTACCACCTCCAGAACCGAGTTGGGTATCCAGCCAAAATGCTTGATCGCGGAGACGTCATTATTCTCACTGAGAGATTCTAAGACGCGGACTCAGACTRTGACGAATGAACTCACATTTCGGGGTATGCAAGGCTATATAGCTTGCCCAGACTATTCAAAGCTTCAGATCGGACTACGGCCTAGTGGGAASCGGTCAAGGGTTTGGAAAAGCAAAAGKTGGGCAAGAAAACCTTTTTGTCTAGACATCGACCGACTACAGCGCGAAGTAGGTCCTCAGACACGTTGTGTAAAGCAGATTCATAGTCGAGCTGAGAGAACAATTTGCAGACGGCTGTCCGAACTTTCTCATCGGGATCCAAAAGTCTTGCCTCAAGTGCATCTGTGTTATCCGGGTGAGGAGAACAGGTTATCGATGGATAAGGCAACGGACCTGCGAGCGCGTCGCGCTTGAGGGGCAGATTCATGATCAAGGACCGCAGCGACTCTACAAACTTTAGACGTATGACAACAGACTTGTCATTTTTCCTCGATATCCATACATCCCAGGTAGCTGGGTATTTTGTTGCAAGCTCAGAACCATTCTTATCCGCGTACATCTCGCCCAGGGCTTGGGTGGCCAATTGGCGGATATGAACATGGTCGACGCGTAGTTCTTCGCCCAACTGTGGAATCACACTATGGAGGATGGCAGGACACGTCTGGTGCAGTCGTTTGATGAGCTCATGAGCATTTTGGAGTTGGTTGAATTTGTCGTCCTCGTCTTCGTCCTCATCCTCGTCTTGGTCGTGTGCCGAATCAACAATGATATCGGTAAAGTACTGACAGACAGGCCGCTGGAGTTTGTCGGCGACACTATTGCAAATGGTGATAGCAAGTCGATAGGCGGGTTGCTCCATGCGCTGGATTGCGGGGGTGTGAATAGGCACTCGAGCAGATAACCTAAAGTCCTACCACGCACCGTGTCCTTGTCCATGAACTGCGCGAGGATGGTGTCCAACACGGTCTGGGGAACTGACTGGCATTCGTCCATGAGAGCGACAAGAATGTCGGCCATGAAGGACTCCATCTTCTTGTTTGCCGTGCCGCGTCGGACAATGTAGAAGAAGGTGGTGAAGAACTCGAGCATGAGATCATCGCCGGAGGGGAGATCGCAGATGAGGACGGCACTCTTGACGGTGGAGAGGGACTCGAGRAGCTGAAAATACTGATTGTGATAAGCGGTGTCGTTGTGTTTGAGGCCCTCCTTGAGTTGGCGGACAAAGAACTGGAAGATGTCGCGCAACTCGGGCTGGGTGTAGGGCGCGTCGGGGGCATAGAGACGGAGGAGTTCGGCGAGGCAGCAGGCGGTGTATGCCTTGACGCCCTGGTCCTTGTGGAGGAGGATGGTTCTGTTTATGAGTTCTGCGCGTGCGGTGGAGAGGGCATGTTTGTCGACGTCGTCCTGGTCCTGCTTTGCGAGCTGGGCGTAGAGGCCCTGGAGTTTCTTGAGGAGGGAGTCTGTGGTGAGGCCCCGGGCGGTGAGTCTATCGCGAAAGTCAAACTTGGACTTGTTTGCATGCCTGGTCTGGGCGACCATGGCTCGGGAGAGAGAGAGAGGCGAGGCGATGATGACATCTGTTTGTCTTCTCTTCCTCCTCAATGAACAGGCCCCCGCCCGCAAAACGCTTTCTCCCCTCCAAGGAGGCCTCSCTCTTCAAGGAACTCCTCAATCTCTACGAGACCCGCCAGCTCAAAAAGGCCCTCAAGACCGCCGACCAGATCCTCAAAAAGTTTCCTGAGCATGGAGGTCCGTCTGCCGCGACCACACCCCGCCACACCCGCATCTAACCCCCGTAACAGAGTCCCTCTGCATGAAGGGCCTCGTCCTCACCCACATGGGCCGCCGCGACGAGGGCATTGATCTCGTCAAGCAGGGCATGCGCCTCGATCTCACCTCCCAYATCTGTTGGCATGTCTTTGGCCTTATCCAGAAGGGCGAGAAAAACTACGAAGARGCCCTCAAGTCYTACACCCAGGCCCTCAAATTCGACAGGGTGAGAGCATCACCCTCCCTGCCCGCCTCCCTCCGAGTCTATGTAAATTCTCCATAGGACAACCTCAATATCTTGCGCGATGCCGCACATCTCCAGACTCAGCTTCGAGTTTTCGATGGTCTGATCGAGACGCGCCATACCATCCTCCGTCTTCGCCCAAACCTGCGCCAGCACTGGATCGCGCTTGCCGTGGCCTATCACCTAAATGGTAATCTTGCCGAGACCAAGCGCGTGCTCGAACAGTACGAGAGGACGCTCAAGGTATGCTAGCCACCTCCTTAGACGTCCCATCGCTTCTAATGCGCCCCCCTCCCTACCTAGAACATCCCTGACTATGATGTTGAGCACTCTGAAACCCTATTGTATCATGTTCGCGTGCTCGAGGACTTGGGCGAGTATGCTGGGGCTCTCGCCTTGCTGGACACCGGTACCAAACAGCGGACCATCCTCGACCGCACCGCGACCCTGGAATACAGAGGTGCGCATACGATGCTTCCCTTCGTCCTACTTATTCTCTGACAACTTGCTAGCCCGTATCCTTACACAGCTCCAACCACCCGAGGCTGACGCAGCCTGGCGCAAACTGATAGATCACAACCCAGACTGCTACGCATACTATAATGGCTACCTATCCCAGAAGGGCCTCTCCCTCGATCCCAAGGGTGCGCGTCCTTTCAGCCCCGCTCCTCGATTCCTGCTTACTTCCGCTGCAGATGCCAGGTCATCCGAAACGCTTGCAATCCTACAAACCCTTTCGGCTGATATYCCACGCGCCACCGCTCCRYGRCGACTCGCCCTAACCCTCGCCTCTGGCCCTGCCTTCGAGTCCCTCGCCAAACCTTATATTCTTTCTGCACTACAAAAAGGCATCCCATCCCTTTTCTCCGACCTCAAGTCATTATATTCCCCTTCCGACCCATCCAAACAACRAACCATCCAATCCATCGTAGAGGCAGAAATGGAAACCGCTTCCGATCCGTCGATTTACCTCTGGACTCTTTACTACCTCGCCCAACACCATTCATATCTGGGTGACCATGTCAAGGCCCTGGAGATCTTGGAACAAGCAATCCAACACACACCCACACTACCAGACCTATTGATGTTCAAGGGACGAGTGCTGAAGCGTTGTGGAGATTACCTTGGCGCTGCAGAGACAATCAACGAAGCGCGGCTACTGGATGGCCAAGATCGGTTTTTAAACACAAAGACCGGAAAATACCTCCTCCGTGCAGGATTAGTCGAACAGGCGAATGGAGTGCTTGGGTTGTTCACAAAGGTTTGGCCAAATCTCGCCGGTTTTTATGACGTCAGGAAGCTGAGTCTCCAAGATAGAAAGACGCACAGAGCCCAGGAGCTGACCTCCACGAGATGCAATCCTTCTTATACATCCTCGAGGAAGCCAATGCATATCGGCTAAACGGCAAACCCCAYCTCGCACTAAAAAGGTACATGGCCGCGACCAGGGTAATTGAAGAGTTTGAGGACGACCAATATGATTTCCATGGRTACAATCTGCGCAAGTTCACTGTGAATATTTATCTCAAGTGGGTTAGATCAATAYGTGGATGGGGCRGTATTGATCGGTCTTTTCTTTTTTGAATTTCAGYATGATCACCTGGGARGATACTCTGAGGTCACATCCGACATAYATTACTGCAGCCCTGGCGGCTTCCAAGGTGATTCACAACACTTCGTTACCTGGTGTCCGTTCCATTATTTATCCRTGTTTCAAAGATCTTCGTCGCGGTGCAAGATAGTCCATCGATAGCAACGGCCGTGACGATGACGCGTAAGGATGCAGCCGYCTTTCTCACGTCCAACCAACGCCACTCATATAGATAATTCATTTCGACAGCGCAACTAACCGATGCCGAAAAAAAGGCTAAGAAAAAGGCCAAAAAAGCCGCGTCCAAAGCCGAAGACAACAAAAAAGGTACGAACCGCCTCGGCATCTTCCCACATTGTCTTCTCCCGTCATCTCATTTATCGGCCCGTGATTAACCCACGCTTAGCTCAAACACAAAACGTGAATGAGGATAAAGGTCTCGAACTTCCCGCAAAGGAKGATGATCCCGAGGGTCTCAAACTTATCGCCTCAAAAGACGGGCTAGAAATCGCTGCAAAACTGTTGCGACCACTGACCAACCTTCTAAGCTCTGGCAAGGGCACCGCTATAAACGCAAAAGATAGCATAGAGATCTGGCTAGCAAGCTATGACGTCGCGATTCGCAGAAGTGGGTCTCTCGCGGTTCACGTTATGTTATCCCCTTAACGACAAAGATATTCTTTTCTTGCTAACTCCTTCGGGTTGGACTTCCTTTTTCATTCTTTTTTTTTTTTATATTCTTTTTTCTCCAGGAAAACTCTTGCAAGCCGTAAAAGCGCTTGSACATGCCAAAAAACTAAGCCCCGACCACCCCGGATTACACATCCGACTTGTGGACATTCGGCAACAACTCGCCGCGCTCTCACAGGTTCCACCTGCGCCCATTGGTCCGCAGTTCGTCTTGGGTGTGAAAGCGTTGATTCCGGGCGAAGATGAAATCACGTTGGAGGCTTACAATTCACAATAYCTCCAACGATGTGCAGGCGATGCGGCTGCGGTTCTTGCCGTGGCGCGTGTGCAGGTCAAGCTAGGTGCGCCGAGGGAAGAAGTTGAAGAGGCTGTGTTTGCTGTGTTTGGATCTCAGGGTRGTGGGGGTGGTGGTGGTGGTGGTGGTGATGGGGCTGAGGGTGAGGTTAGGTTGAATTTGACGGTGGCTTTAGACTGTCTGGCGTTTCTGGCTGAGATTCAATCGGAGAGGGTGGATGAGTTTAGGGAGAGGTGCAAGGGACGGTTTGTGCGTTCTTCGGTGTTTGGGACGGCGGAGGAGTTGGCCAAGTTGAAGGAGCGTATTTTTGCGACTCCGGGTGAGAACGAGAAGAAAGATGGTGGGGATGATGCGGTGCCATGAGAAGGGGAAGGACGGCGGTGGCGTGTGTCTACTTTTGCCCAACTGACATGCTTAGGACCAATTTTTTTTTTTTTTGAAGAAACACGCACAAAAATGGTATCAAAAATTGGGAATACATGGTATCGTTACTCATGCTGAAATAGACATCATATCTGCCCGGTATACAAAAAAGAAAATTACCCCCCAAAAACTTCTGGAGATGCTAATCAAATAAAGGGGATTTCTGCTGCTGCGATGAGTCAGCTAAAGGGTACGGCTTTTCCCCTTTCCTTTGTTCGGCCTCCCTTCTGGTACTTTCCAGACATGGCGTTTGTGATGTTCCCATTCCCCCATTCGCATTGAAAGCACCGTCACGAGTTCTTCGTACCCCCGAAAATTGAGAACTTTGCCTTTGCCCTCTCGGAAGAACCCCCTTTTTTTTTTTTTGGCATGTGCACACCCCCCCCCAATTGTGATACCCCAAAATGAAATCATCCCCGAGGAAATTACAAAACAGTAATGACAAGATGGGAAATGTGGCAGTGACCGGTGAGTATAAGTGATTTTATCAGTGACTTGATGAGCAAATCTCGAAAAGGGGGGGGGGTGGGGACCCGGAACTTACATGGAAACAAAAGCTCCTAGGGTTTTGTCGTGCAGCCAGTCTACGCTCGGGGTCATTGCCACTTGGAATTGGAGAACGGAGGGGTCGAGGTTGGCTTCGAGGTCGAGAAGGATCTGGGCTATCGCATCTTTGGTGTGGTTTTCCTCTTCTTGTGGTGAGAGGCATGAGATCCCTAATTCGAGGAGACGTTCGCGGATGGGGTCGAGTTGGAGGAGGAGGCCTATGTCGTAGGACCTTATTGCTCCTCCTCCTCCTCCTCCCCCTTGTCCCGAGCCCAGAAACGATTTTGGCGACTCGTCGTCCTTGTGATCATCTTSAAAGCCGCCGCCGTCTAATTCGGGTATGTGGAGGGTCGAAGGGACTGCAAACGCAAGCCCGAYGACGTGTTGTTCTGAAATTCCATTCGCGAGTCTATGCCTGATGCTGTCTTCGTATTCGTGGTCCTCTGGGTTGGTGAGGTTTTCGAATTCGAGGAGTGGGGGGAGGTCRATGGGTTCGAGAGTGGGTGCCTTTGAGAGCCCGACTTTCTCTTTAGCCGGGTTGGGTGTGCTGAGGTCTGGGATGAACCCGGGGCTATCCAGGCTGGTGCTGGTAGYATTGATGATGCCACTGGAGCCGCCACTGGAGCGGGAGCAACCACTTGGACTGGCATCGTCGGTGGGCGGCTGCCAACACGCGGGGAAGGAGATCAGGGAGTCGAACCCAGACCCCGCTTCAAAGCCCGCGCCCGCGCCCGCTCCCTTTTTGTTGCCGTTGGTATTGTTGTTGTTGAGGTTCAGGAACATGGGATCGGTGTCATTCGACGGTGGTGACTCAGACTTAGCGTCCCCGTCATACACGTCGAGACTGACCACCCAAAATTCATCAACGTTCCCGAGTGCGAACTCGAGCACACCCAGATCGGAGTGCAGTTTTCCAAGTTCGGGGTAGAGGAGCTTGAGATCTTCGAACACGCTCGAGATGAAATCAAAATTGGTGGAGAGCGTGCTTGGGAATTCAGATTTCCACCGCTTGAGGGAAATGTTGGCTCTGCGTGGCATGATACTTTGTGCAGGGGGAAGGGCCTTTTCTGAAGCTGATGTTTTGCAATGTATAGTAGGAAAAGGAAAGGTTATGATGGGTTTAGCTTGTTTGATATAGGCACTTGCAACCCTGGGGACTATGTAAGGTTCTTCGGKTCCCTTTTCTTCTTGCGCGAAAGTCGTGGTAAGACTTGGGAGGGGGAAGGGGAAGAGAGTGTGCCAAGGCGCCCACCTGCTCGAACAAATTGTGGTTGCTTCTTTTGTGCCTCAGGCCTCTCCCTTCACCAACACAGCTTATCTTTCAAAATGGCAGAAGCCAAGGCCCAAGGATCTCTCGGCTTTTTTGGTAACGCGTACGGGCTGCCGCGTCAAAGCATCCGGAATAACTCATTAGTCTAAACCAAGCGTGACCCCCAGTTTTTTTGTTTCATTGAAAGTTTGGGCGTGATAATTGAGATAGAGGCTCGGCGTCCCCCCCCCAAGTGTGGCTATGAAGTTGCCTCCCCGGGAAGACCGGTTAATATAACTGGACAAACATCCGACAAGTGAAATGACCCTGCATACGTAGAACTTGGATACTGGCAAGTTGTAGTGGGCTTATCTTGATTTAGAGCGCGACACCCGACAAGACAGGTGGTGCCACCAAAGGAGAGATTTTGGRACCTCCGAGCTCGGTGAAATCAATCCGTCGGCAGGCACCATAAACCTCTCCCCCCTTCCCCTTTCCCGTCCAGGGACCAGGACCGCCCGCCGCAGTTCATGACAGTTCACGATGGCCGGTTGTGACCTTTTTCCTCTGTTTTGCCCTGAAATATTACCCCCCTGTGAACCTTGGATGCGGGCGCACCGCAGTGGATGGGGCGTAAGGTTTGAGAGATGCCACGGGCTATTGTACTCCCGACCTATTAGATCGTTGTGGACGGGCATTGTGTAGTCCGCGGTGACGACAATCGAGGTCGACAGCATAGCCTGTTGTAAGGCAGAAATGCGATCTACAAAAGAGACTGTACAGGTAAGTATATTTATACAGGTACATGTTATTATACTTTAATCCAATGACAGTGGCAGGGACTAACATGATGGCACATGCCAGACCTATTTTTGGCTTCCGCAACGTGCAGATGGTCGATTGAAGATCCAATAATAAAAGCTGTTGAGCTCGGACTGTCGGACCACGGAATGTAAACCCGAAGATCCAAAGACAACGAATGATGAGATTTAGTAATAGTAGATACAATGTTTTACATTGCAACGATCTGATCATATAGAGTGAACTGGTAAGAACGAAAAAAGGTGAATCATGGACAAGAGACAGATAACACTGACGTCCTGATGATACATGATGTTTGTGTTACAAGGATACATGTTCGTAGCAACTCGATAGCTGGGGGGGGGGGGGTATTTTGGTAGGATAGTGAAATCGACTCACAGGTATGATGACGACCCCTAGTTTAAAATTCAAAAAAATCTACATAAAATTCTTCGTGGGGGGCCTTAGACTATTTCCCAGTTCGAGGTGGTTGATGAGGATGTGTAACCACTCTCTGACCCCGATTCCGAGGGCGGAACACTAATAAGTGATCCTTCCCTTGTCTCCGGACTGGGACTGTCGGCAGGGCTCTGGGTTTCCCAATTTTCGTTATCACATTCGCTGCATGTGTCTTCCTGGGCATGAGCCGGGAGCTCCGGTAGAGGGATGGAGTTGAGGCTGGGACCTAAAATGACTGAGTTTTGGGCGGCAGGCATCTCCAACCCGAGACCAGTGATGGAATCTTCTGGTTCGTCAGGAATAACTTGACGACTAGCGCGCCACGTATGCCAATCGATCTCGAGCTTTTCTTGACCCGATTCCAATGACCCTGGCTGGTGGCTACGAATTCTTTTGGGCGGGCTCCCGTCAACGCAACTCTCATAATCGCTCTCGTACTCCGAACTAGACGCATCATATGCGTCCCCGGCCTTGGCTGCCGTCCCACCTCCAATCTCAAACAGTTTCCTCTTCCCCTTCCCTTCGCGCCCAGACATCACTGAGCCCGTCTCGGCATCGGTCGTCTCAGCTTCCGAGAATTCCTGGACTGGGGTAGTTGATCTTTCTGTGTCTCGGATAGTTTCAAGACTTGAGCTCCGACGAGGGCGCCTTTCTTCCCAGCGCAACAACTCTTCGCGCTCTTTCTGGTGACGGGCAAAGAGAGCGTCCCACAGAGACTTGGGCGCGGAACGGAACTCGAGTTTATCATCACGAACACGTACCACCCAATCTGTTACCAGCATGCCGAGGGTCGTTACGTCTTTCCACTCCTGCGTGAGCGGGCACAGGAAACCTTGTCGCCGCGTTCCTTCATGTGAGAAACCCCTGTTAAACCAAAAGGAGAAAACAACCGTTGGAAGTTTACAAAAATGTCAGTTCCACGAGGCGCGCTAATATGCTGTACAGCATTTTTAATTGGGGGAAGGGTTTTTAACTCACATGCGGGTAAAGAGCCTGAGTGCTTTGTCATTCTTGTAGCAGTTAATAAGCTGTGCTTGAGCACGATGTACGTCTGGACGGGCGAAGATGATATCGAGAACGGAGTGGAGTGCCTTYTCACCCACRCCTCGGCTTCTCCACGGCGGGCGTAAGATGATGCCTACGTTATACTCCTGATAGTGTAGAGGGTCGGGGTAGGCAGATGAGGGGGCGAGGTAGGCAAAGCCGGCGATATTTTTTCCTTGAGATAGTTCACCTGGAAGGTACTTGTCAGATTACTTACGGTCGGAGATAGAGAATGAGTTATCTCCACTTTTATCGTCAATGGACGGAATTTGGGCGCAGGTACCATCACTTGCAGCGTCGGCCACAGCACTATCTATGTTTGTGTTCTCAAGGGCAACTGGAGGGAATAGGCCTAACGAGTTATTATACTCGTCCGGGAAGTCATCAGCGTCGATGGCCGGTTCTACTGGTGGAGGTGCGGTGACCGCACTAATGACCCAGAACGAGGTACAGTCCTGGGCGAAAGATATCAAGTCGAGAGCCGGGTTTGCGGTCTCCACTGTGACGACCTGGGATTCTTCAAACAATTGGGAGAGGAGGTCAATATGCCGATCGCGTCCTTCCAATCCCCGGGTGAGATACACTCTGGGGTCTTGTGTGGCCATGGGTAGTTAGAGGAGCAGGGGAATCCGGAAGAAGGGGGAGGTCCACAGGTTTGGACCTAAAGAATTAGGAAGCTCAGCTGTGACTGATGCTGATGCGGGTCATGCAGCTTTATGTATGATCCCTAGACGCTGAGGGAAACCCAGGCGCTCCCAGAGTCATGGGGTTGTTCCACGAGGGAAACTTGAACAGCATTTGATGCGGGTAATGCAATGGATAAATGTTGGTGTCAACACTACTGTTTGATCGATCTGTGGCTCATATCCCACCGTTGTCGTCCCTAGCCGAATGAATATTTGAATCTTATTTCTGAAGTCATAACACAAAGTCAAACTCGGAGGGGCATGCATAATCATATTGGATGTGTATGTATAGTGGCAGTATACAATGTAAGATATCACTGACAGAGAGTGAGGCCAAGTTGCAGGCAAAACAAAATGCCCAACGTACGAAAGTGAGAGCAGCACCCTTGGTCTTTTTCTCGCCACCAAGTTCGAAGCTGGGAGGCGTAGATAAATACAAGTTGAAGTAACTTGGAGCAAAGGCAACGTACTGTTTGCAACGTTTCAGGGCTAGCTGCATTTTGTACTTGCAAACTGTGCACTCCAGCCGCAACACGACCTTCTTGGTTGTCTTGGCCTATGGGAGCAGGGATTAACAGAGGGGTCTTCATGTCAGTGCTTTCGAGACGTGCCTTCTTGTGGAAGACGGGTTTGGTTTGACCACCATAACCCGACTGCTTGCGATCATAACGACGCTTTCCCTGAGCGAAGAGGGAATCCTTGCCCTTCTTGTACTGTGTCACCTTGTGCGGTCTGTGCGGTATTATATCAGATAATTTCTGAAAGCGATTCGATCCATCGGTGAGGCGTACGTGTGCTTCTTGCAAGCCTTGCCCTTGCAGTCTATGGGTGATTTGGTGTGTTTAAGWCGCARTGTATCGGTGTCTGGATGCCAACTCACATGTCCGACGAGTCCTACAGGGATTGTGATAATGAGCAGAGGCCTCGAGCAGCGAAATAGATATCTTACTTGGGAATATTGACCATTTTGCTTGATGACGATGAGGACCTTGGATTCTTGACTATGGGAAACGACGAATGCGTCCAGATTCGGTAATCGCCGGTTTGTGGTTCTGTACAGTTTTTCAACATGTTCCCACGGTGTTCTAAATCGAGTCGCGAGCAAAAGTATGTCTTATGTAATATAATTGATTGCTACTATTCCATGTCTGCGAAGCCACTCGTTCATTCGGACTCGGACTCGGACKMSGACGAGTATGTCCCTCCGGCTTGTGAGGGTGAGGGTCTTTCGAGCCTACCAAATTATATGGAGAAAGCTTACAATGCATTCGCTAGAAGCGGACTCGGGTAGTGAGAGGGAACATCAATCCAAAAGGCAGCGTATCGAAGCACCCGAGGCCACTACTACAGAGGAGATAGGAGATAAGGAGAGGTACGTGTCGAAATACGACAACATGATGAGAGTTTCACAGGAGGTAGTAGAAACAGGGACGCGTTGTGGGCCAGTTTCCAAGCATCAGTTGCGTCATCATCGACTCAACAGAAGGGGGAGCWTGAGGTCGGAAAGATGGTCAAAGTGCAGAAGAAATATCTTTTTGCAGGAGACTACATAACGTGAGTGCTCGGTAAAATATTCCCACGTCGTCGGTTACTGAAACCGGGTCAGTGAAATCGTTCAAGTCCCTGCGGATTCACCAGACGCGAAGAAATGGCCGCTATATGAAGAACCCGAAAACAAACTAGACTCCGAGAGTTCTTCCGCCAACAATTTAGAAACGACGCCAACAGTTGATTCGACTGTGCCACCAAAGCCAGTTTCAAAGAAACCTGGCCCRCGCAAACCTAAGACAGTGTTGGGCGCGCTGCCATCAGGCTCGTCTCAGAAAGTCAAGAAACTGACAACGCTTGACAAGTCCTTGATGGACTGGAAGGTACATACTCAAGGTACCCCATTACAAGACGAGTTGGAAGCAAACAGGAAGAGTGGTGGATACCTAGACAGGGTCGATTTTTTGCAGAGAGTGGATGAGCGGAAAGAAGAAACTTTAGAAGCGATGAAAGGTAGAAAGAGGAGAAAGCTATAACATACTCCAAAATAGGTGATTGATTGCTGAATTTTTGATCCTTGTCTCCCATACATACTTATTGTTTGGAAGATGACATTCTGGGAATCCTCCTGTTCAGCGCCCCGTAGTTACCGGGTTCATCAAGGATAAATGCCAAGCAACGCCAGAACGGATCTTGGAAAGTTAACCATCGCCTCAAGATGAGTCACCCAGCCCCAATCACACTATTCCCCCAATACCGCACGATCTCCACTAAGCTCAGTACCTTACCGACTGAGCTAGTCCACAAAATACTCTCCGATATCCAACTATCCAAGCTCCTTGTGTTACTCTGCGCACACCCTAACCCATACCTCGACGAATGCGTCTCTTCCCACTTCTACCTCCGGTGGGCCTTCCCTGCGCGAGACCTTCCAGACATCAAACGCCTCTTCACCATCTACCTCCGCATCATTCAACGCAACCCTCAACGCCGGCGGGCAACCAAAATCCAGTTGCTCGACACTGATGTCCGGCTCCTGTACCGAAGGCACGAGTGTTCCACCAGCAAGCAAATCACCACGTCCATCCGCGTCGCGATATCAAAAGAGTTTCTGGATTTCCATGCGAGGYTCCTCCCTGTTTATCAAGAATACCACGACCAGCACAACACGGGTATCGTTATACCCYCTTTTCACGCCTGGTCCTCTGTGTCGACGGATGACTTGGAGTACCTCTTTGGCGCGCTCTCCGCCGCAGACGATGGAATTAGGCGAATTCAACAACAGCAGTTGTTGAAACTGGCTGGGTTGATTCGGGATTACCCCCACATGCTCAAAACGATTCATGACCCATCACAAGAACCTCGAACGGAATCTCACCACTTACACCTCTTAACGCGGTACGAGTTTCTCGCAGGCAACGTCCGAAAACCGTGGTCCAGATCAGTCGATTCTGTGTTTATGGGTCCACTGTTCCCGCTCGTTCCCTACGACAGGTGAATGGTTCTGTTCCCCCTGGAGCTCCCTCATGATTCTGATCTTGCCCAAATTGCACGTACACAGGTACCTCAATCTCTTCCACAAAACTCTTAACCGATACCCTGAATCTGCCCACCAGTACCCGGAGCAGCTCGGAACAGTTCTCAAAGGTTTCAAATTCATCTCTTCGCGTGCACCGGGTCTTCCTTTGTCGAGTTCAATACCAGCCAACGAAATTGCCTCTGAATCTGACTGGGCTACTATTAAGCGTACCTTGGTCGATGATCGTGGAGCACATAGATTCAACAGGACTATTATTAATCGGCGCAAAGCAGGTGACTTGGAGCTGAACAAGTATCGTCCGTGGCCTGAAGCTGAATTCGAGTGGTTGGAGGCGTTTATGGCTGTGTGTGGGTATATGAGCGGGATGCAGGAGAAGTGGTATAAATCCCCTAACAGAGTCGACACTGTGGCCGACTTCTGGAAGAAGCATCTTGTTAGGGTTGTGTAAAAATAAGTTTTTGATAATGAAACATGGATCAGTGAACTCGTATCAGGTTGGAGGGGGGGGGTCCGGATTTGGGTCCAGTGAGAGTGGGAGGGAGGGGGGGGGGAAAAAAAGGTTTTCCTGGAGGGATCTCCTCTCTGTCGGGGAATCGAACCCCGCTTTCGCGCGTGACAGGCGCGTGTACTAACCGATATACTAACAGAGAACTTGAAATTGATGGATAAATTCGGTCCTAGATAGCGATTTTGGTACGGGGAAGTTATGCGAGTTGGGAATCAAACAATACATCAATCTCGTTGAGGAGCATAAAGAACAGGAATTAACACGCCGTCCGAAACACAACAGCACACCATACATTCTCCTATGACCAGATGACCAGCTAAGATTTATTGTTCCTTCAGGCTAATCCCTTGTCATATATTACAGACGAAATCATGAGAAAAGTATAGGAGAGTGTGCAGTATTCATCTGCACAGGAAGTACATGTGTATGTACAACAGAATCAGGAACAGGATCCTTGTTCAAATCCCTCATTGATTGCATCCAAAAGAACGCCCTGGGGATCACCGTTCACATCCCACACCGCATAACCTTTGAGGCCCTGGCAGCTAATAAAATCACCTTTTGCCTCTGTTTTTTTTTTTCCATCAGCGATCAATCAAAGGGTGAGAAGAGAGGAAAAAGGACGCGTACTGAAGCTCTTCGGGTCGTCGTAAGAAATGACGGCTGGGCCGCTCGAACCACCATTGGCAACGTAGATGAAGGGCTGATTGAAGAAAAAAAAAAAAAGGAGGGGGGAGAAATAGAATGAGCCTCATTGGAAATGGAGACGGGTAAACAAAGACTGATTACCGTTTGGGTACATTCATCATACTGGTACTTGACGTTCGAGGTTGCAGTACCATCGGCATTCAAGTAGCCATCAGCCACCAGTTGCGAGAAGGGATAGACATCAGTGCCGTTTTGAACAACACCACAAACATCTTTCTCTAATTTCGAAAAGGGAAAGGAGTTGTCAGCACGTGTAAGGGCAATGAGAAAAAAGCAAAGTAACCTACCGCCAGGATCGGCGGGAAGCTTCGGGTTGTAGTTAAGCGTAGCTTGTGCGCTGTACAGCTTATAGTCGGCACTAGGAACGCCGAAGCTGTGGCCGTATGCACCGACACCCATGACTATCTAGTATCATCAGCCACCATTTTCGGTCAAAATACGGGGGGAGGAGGAAGATGTACCTGTTCCTTGGGGAATCCAGCTGCAGTCCAGGACTTCACGGCAGATGCCGCGGAATAGGGTAGGACGCTAGATGGACCACAACCGTCCATGGTCAATGGTGCGTTAGGGCCAACCACTCCGTCACCCCACGGTCCATTAATATCATATGCCATTATGTCTGTTTGAATGGTCGTCAATCATGCAACGCGAAATTTTTACTGGATTAGTACGCACTAATATGGTCCAGCACCTTTGCGAATCCGCTAACGTCGGATACAGGCGCCGGCGACCCGTCCGGACCGTTTTCGGACCCATAGAATGGCTCAACCCGAACTGCAGCGGAAAAGTATAGGCCCTCTGCGCCAGGCTCCTTCCTGATCTCTTGCAGGAAGGTCAAATAGTTAGCTGTGTCGTCTGGGCTTTTGTCGTTACATCCTATGCCTGGATTATTTGGATGCTCCCAACTAAAACGTCATGTCATGAGCTACGGGAGTCCTGGGAAAGGAATGAGACATACTCAAAGTCGATTCCGTCTGCTTCGTAACGTTTAACCAGGCCAAGGAGAGCCTCGATAAATAGCTTCCTGTTGTCCGCTGTAGCTACCGCTGGTGAGAACTTTGTTGAGCCCGTCCAGCCACCAACAGATATCAAAGCTTTCACGTTCTGATAGTGATCACCGCCTAAGGAAAGAGCGAACCGCGGGAATGTAAGGAGAACCCACATGAGCTTTTGCGTTTTTGACGAACTCGGGTAGCTTGACTTGGTCGTCGGTGTTCAGCCCAAGACAATCCGCGGTTCCGTTTACCAATCTATATCCTACTATCAGCCACCTCAAAGAAAGCGAAGTGAAACCAACGTACACAAAAGCATAAGCCACATAGTTATATTTATCCCATGGAAAATCGCTGTTCTTGTCCCAACTAGCCCAATACCCCATCTTCAAAACGTCCCCAGTGGTCCCATTCGAATATCCGCCGTTATTTGAGGGAGTGGTGGTGTTGGTTCCTTCGGGGGTAGGAGTTTCTTTGGGCGGGGCGGCTTCAGGAGTGGTCGTAGGAACATAGGTGCTGTCGGTATCGGTGGTGGGGACGGCTCCAGGAGGAGTCACAGCTGATTTGGAAGGACACTCGGAGGCGTGAGGTGCCGCGTGAACACCAGCGACACCTCCAAGGGAGTGTAAGAGGAAGGTGGAAAGGACGGCCGCCAGCAGCCATGAGGCAGAAGATAATGAGCGGTTTCGCATGGTGCGCTCTAGGGGAAAAAGAGGAAGATAGAAAGCAACAGACGACCAGAAGAATCTATCAAACTGGACGTCGACGGGGACTTGGTAAAAAAAAAAAAGTCTAAAGCCCCACAAATACCAGCTCACGCAAAGGAGGGAAAGGATCAAGGGGAGGACGATACAAAATGCTAGGAGAGGGCTCTATTTATGAGGCAATGGAAAAAGAACAAAAAAGGGAACTGGGTTGGTCGTTATTGTGAACACACAACCGTAAGGGACCCATAATAAAGGAGGAAAGATCACCGATGCACTAGACCTCGGAATGCGACGGTTTGGGCGAGGACATGATCTAAGAGTGCTGTACTTGCACAGGCCAGAATGATGGTGGGGATCCAATCAGGCGTGGCCGGGCGTGTTTGAGAGCGGTACGGTTGTTGTGGATAATATCGTTTTAATTGTAGTAATTGTTCCAGGAGGCATGTGTTGTGGTGACCGCAATTTGCTTTCGTGTGTACAGTGTGTACACCCAAAGGGGGGTGATCGGCCGTAATATTATTTTTCCATGCCCTGACTGCACCAAAAAATGTTGGAGCAACACCACACGCGCGTGTTGAGTTAATCACCCCAAAGTAATCCGAAATGTTTGGGTTTTAAGCTACTTATGTCGAGTGATTGAGAAAAATCCAAGACGCCGGTGGAGACTTGCCATAGCGCACAGGAAAACAACAGGGCCGCAAGGGGTAGCATTCATCGCCAAAAGCCCTAGCCGTTGAAACAGGCAGTACAAGGGCAATTTTCCCTGGGAAGTATGTATGCCAGGTCCATATCCCACTGCCTCCAGGAAAAGTGCATGCATGTCCTGGTGCGTAACCATGCCAGGTAAATGGTCGATCCCGG
Source organism: Lepiota subincarnata (assembly GCA_023014305.1). Classification (NCBI taxonomy): domain Eukaryota; kingdom Fungi; phylum Basidiomycota; class Agaricomycetes; order Agaricales; family Agaricaceae; genus Lepiota; species Lepiota subincarnata. The sequence goes on from JAECYV010000036.1 coordinate 199,774, forward strand.
TACTCGGCGTAAACTCGACCAGTACACGAGTGCTGTTGTCTACCATGAGTTTGTCGTGTCATTGATTATATGCGTGCGTGTATCGATACTACAGGAGGTGCGTGATACTTGCAGACCAAGAACCATCAGCATAGGCCATATTAGACAAAGAATCGGAGAAACCCACAATTAACAATTAATATATTGCTCTGTCCAATCTACTGCCTCCTCCCGGGCAGCCCGATCCTAGCGGCAAGCTGCCTCGCGTGCACGACCTGCATTCTTCTCGATCTCCAAACAACAAAACCGATGCCCAAACACGAAAACATCAGATTGACTGCTATAAACTCGAAGAAATCTGCACGTTCGGTCAAGACAACGCGACCACAGGACTCCCATGCCAGAAGCTTCCCCTTCTGGGGAGGAGGATCCTGAACATCCGTCTCCAGAGGTAATTCAGATTGTCCACAATGCATGAGGCGCCTGTTACCAAATGGCTGGCAGTAGGGCTGGTGTAGCTGTATGCGGAGGATGGGTAGCTGATGGGGATAGCAAGAGACAGACCCACTGCTTTCTCTGGACATCGTTCGCAGAGGCCATGTGGGACGCAGGTGAGATTGGCCTGGGGGGGTGCTGCAGCGTTGAGGGCCGAGGCTGATGTTGTCCTGTGGGAGGGATGGCGCGGCACACAAGCGTGGACGTAGAGCAGCACGACGAGGAGGAGCGAGGGCAACATGGCCGTGGGAAAAAGACAAGAGGGCGATTGCCCGCGAGTCTTCCACCCGCCGCCGTCCAAGTTGCATACACCAACAATGTCCAGGAAGGCCGCCGTTGCAGAAGTCTTTGACGACGACACAGACCTCCCCCTCCCTGCCCTGCCTCTCCCCAACACCGGCGCCCGTGGGCCTCTCCTCGAGCAAATCAACCTGGCTGATCACGACGACAGCGATTCCGACAACGACACTGACGCATCCTATCGACGCGCTGGGCCTGCCTCGCCCCCCCGTCCACAGCTCCAGGCGCGGGGCAGCAGTGGGCGGAGGGAAGGTACAGTCGACAGCAGCACGTACAAGACGTTCGTTTGTGCATTCCTTTCTTCTTCTTCCACGGAGTTTATGACATTTGGGCTCTCTTTCCACATTGGTCTTTTTCCCCTAACACTCTCTGTCAATTTGGCATCCTCAGGTGGACCTGTATCTATCCCATCTATCTCGATGCAAAGCGACCATATGGGACCGGCCAGAGACGGGTGGCCAGAACCAAGAGCCTATGGTGGCCTCTAAGCAAGGATATCGCCGACGCAGCCAATCGGCTGGGACTGGGCACGCTACATGAGGTGTCCAAGTCCCATCCCAGGGATTGGGAAAATCCCGGGAGAGTAAGAGTGCAGTGGAAGAAAGATGGGCGTCTGGTCAACCCAATTATCAAGAGCAGTAAGTCGCTCCCCTCTCAAGACCTATCTCCTGGCTCACTCCCCCGCTTCCGCAGAGAAGCAGCTCCTCGAAACGATTTGCTTCCAAATCCAGATGCTCAAACCAGAGAATGCCCCAAAACCCCCATATAATCTTGCCCCGCTACAAGAATCCTCCCCACCCGTCGCCAAGTCTGCCGGGTCTGCGAGCAAGGGCAAACAGATCTCAGCCACGAGCTCCAAACCCAAGGCCCCTGCGAACAGTCAGAAGCAGACAGGCGGAAGGCGGCTACCAATCCCTCCAGAGCCCCTGCCCCCACTCACTAGTCGCGTGTCGCCATATTCACCAGCGATATCGCCGGGCATCCTCGTTGAAACCGTCAAAGCAGGGCTGAACAACCCAGACAATACCGGGCTTTTGCCCGGTGCAGGTGGATCTGGGAACGTGCAGAAAGGAAAGCGGAAGGTAGTGAGGGTGCGGGGATGAGAATTAAAATTAAATGAAGAATGTGTATGATAGCTGTGGCCATCTAGCGCACACAAACACACACTAGCAAAGTAGTACAGTACAAGTATAAATCTGCGTCTACAAATCATGCATGCCAGATCGTGACTCTCCCTTCCTCCGCACTAGCTCGGGCGGCACCTCTTCCACCTTCATATACAGCGGCTGCTCCATTGCCCGCAATAAAAGCATGTCCTCTCTGGTTGTCTGTTAGCCCTCTCCCTTTATCCGCTGTAGTTCCAGTACATACCCCTGTGGCTCGGGCCCCCACCACCACTCTGGTATCACCTCCCACAACAAATGCGTCCAAGCTCGCCCCAGGTGAATCCTCTCCGGCTCCTTCTCGGCGAAGCGCGTTAGATACGGGGAGACATAAGGCTCCTCACTAGTTTGATGCAGACCAAGGTTTTGCCGCGGATTGCCCCAAAGCGAATGCGATTGGGATTCGCCCCACTCCTGGGGTTTTCTGAATCTAAGGTTGTGGCTACGCGTTGATGGTGGTAAGCCTAAGCCCGCTGCAGGCACTGGAAAAGCGCCGGTTAAAGAGAGCCAGAGGGCTAGGATGAGGCCCAGACATTGAATGAGGATGTAGAGTGGCCCGAGGTGCATCCGTCGTCGCCTTTGTCGACTCGTTTTTGGCAAGCTCGGGAGAGAGAAATAGTAAACGGCTGGGTAGTAGTTGTGTCACAGTTTGGAATTTGGTTTTATAAGCCAGCACTTGGAGTTGTTTGTTGAGAAGGAAGCTAGGATATGCTATGACACCATAACCTAACGATATCCGGGGCTATGTTCGTTCGTTGTCAATGTGGCGAATAAAGCGCTCGTCCACATCTGTTTCAAAACTTTGCTTATGTCAGGTCTATATACCCACCCCACGTAATATTCCCAACCTCAATAAAATAAAATAAAATAAGCGACTGAATGTCGTACCGTTGGTTAGGGTTTGTCACGAGCGCTATGAGCCATCTCAAGACAGATAACAAAGAGGTGAAGCCTAGAGTCAACTATCCTTCACCCATAAACCCTTGTTCGCCTCAAAGTACTCCTTCAATGTTACCCTGCCCACAATTGCTTTTTCATGCCCAAAAATAGCTTCTTCCGAACCTCTCGCTATTTTTAGTTCCGCCTCAGCCAGGTTACGGCCGAGCTCGGGGTATCCTAGGTCGTCCAGGAACTTGATATAGTCTTCCTTCGTAATGCGTAYATGAGTGATAGTGCGTCCAAGGAYGGTAGAGAGTAGCCTCGTAGCCTGATGGAAAAGATTTAGGAGCGGTGCCAGGGCAGTGCAAAGAGATATCAATGTACTTCATCATATGTAAACAGYTCGGGCCCGTGTAATATCCAATCGGTATTAGGACTGGGTTCGTCCATGAGCCCTTTGAAAGCTGCCTCTGCAATATCTTCYGCGGACACAAARGGGATTTTRCCRTCCTCGCAAACAGAGCGGACCACGTGCTCGTCGCGGATCATTTGTTGCAATGCACTGCCAAAATTCTCTGCGTCATACCCCATCAAATCATATAGTCAAAACAAAAAWTTTATCGAAGCGCTTGCTCACCAGTAAACCAGGTGGGTCTTAATACAGTAAATTCCACCCCTGCCTCCCCCAACYTTTTCAGGTACGCATGAACCTGTCCCATCGCTATGTCTCCACTCTCAAATTGCGATGCACTAAGCAAGACAAACCGCATAATGCCCCTTTCTCTTGCGAAATCGATAAACTCATTCATAAAACCCACTTCCCAAGTCTCTGAAGTTGCGGTGAGCATGATTCGGTCGATGGCAGGGAGGTTGTGGGTGGTCGTGTAGGAGAATGGCACCACCCAGGAAGCACGATTGAACCAGTCAAAGGCGACACCATGAACTTGTCCACTTGTGTAATCAATTCCGGGGTTGTTGGGAAATTTTCCTTTACGTGAGGCCACGAGAATAGGGTGGTTGGTTTTGGTGCTTAGGAGACGAGTGAGGGGGATGCCGGTTTTGCCTGTTCCACCTGTGAGAAGGATTGTCATGATGTGTGTGGTGCTTTGAGTTGGGGAGTACGTGCAATGAAAGGGATATAATGATGGATCATGGGGTATTTATACAGATAATGGGCATTTGGGTGAGAACCGTCTTACCAAGTCTGCGATTCATAAGTGGACTGGTCTGCCGAGATCCCAGTAGTCCGCGCGTCCACAAGCCCAAATTACCGTCGCTGAGTAATAGCAACCTATAGATATTGAGAGTTGTGGAACACGCTCCATTGAATAGAAGTCAAGATGCGTAAGCCCCGAGCGCTTTTGGAGATAAGTACAGTTATTCTATTAATATCCYACAGCCACCCCCACTGGGAAGGTGGGGCTGACAGTTCTACCTTGTGTTATCGAATGTGTAGTTTTGAATGTCAGGTATACTTGCCAAAAATTCCTTGTTGAATGGCTCAAGGAAACAAAGGCTACGGCCATATGGAACGACAACCAAGTCATCATTCTACATAGCAAATGCTCAATCGTTTGTGTTCGTTTTCGAAGTACATATGATAATCGTGCCCTTCATATCAATCGGTGTCAAAGAATACAGCGTATTGAATGATTACTATGTCTCTAACACCTCTCCCCTACATCATGTCAGTCGATTTGTATGCCTGCCATGGGGACTGCATCACTGTCTACCGAATAGGATGAATGGACTGTCAACGATGAATGGTGGTTGTTAGTTTTAAAGTAAACTAGTAACGATGTTAACGCGATAACCATTCCGCCTTGCGAGTACGGTTGCAAAACTGAAACCAAAAAAATTAGTCGGTCTCAAAGCAAACGGAATGAAGCATGTTATTTAATACGATACTACGCGTAAAATCTTACCAGTTCTTGCATATTCTCTTTAAACTATTAAATATTGTTATAGYTATTTAATTCGTAAAGTCCCCGTCTGTCCCCAAGACCTCGCTTACGTCCACCATAACCACCCAACATTTGGACCCACCCACAGGTGAATCATGCCCACCAGGCTCTGGGCATTTTCCCCCACCATGGCTATGCAGCGAAACAGGAGACAAAGCGAGGTTGGTCGCTGTGAAACTGATAGGCACTGGTTGCTCCGATTCCCAGGAGGTTTGGCGGTTTATTTCCCGAGGAAGAGTGCCATACCTTGATCTGACGCTGATGTAAACCTCTCAATGGGCCAATACCCCCCTCCCCTAGATCCCGTTCGGACACATTTCCGCGGAATGATGTGTGGAATCCTTTTCTCAGGTGACAAACAATAAATTAATTCTAGACTCAATCCTCCTTTACCCAGAGGCGAGCGAGAGGGACACCAGTTTTGCAAGTTCCGCCTATGAGAAGGATCGTCATGGTTGGTTTGATAGGCGGCAATGAACTTAAGTATGGGTAAGTTGTGGACAGTGATGATTTTTTGATATGAAAGCATATTTATATGTAGGGTCGCKGCTGTAATGGAGGTAGGGTTTATGGAATGTTTGGGCGGCCCCACTGATAACCCTCGTATAGCCCAGAGGTTGGCCTCACGCCAAATTTTACCAATTTCATCCAAATTTTGGCTCCCGGACCTCCAAAAGCTCCGCAAAACTCCGTCTGGACTCGTCAACCCCCTGACCTCCGGCCTCTTGAGCCTCTGAAGGCCTCCCGTCTGTTCTGGACCTGCAGACAAGTTTGTATGTATTGGCTTCGAGGTTTTTGTCACTCTTAGAGAATAAACCCCTGTCCGTGCTGTATTAGAGGTCGAACTTGGATAATGCAACAATTCTAGCCGCACCCGTGGACAGTCTATCAAGTAATTGGGGTCGGGGTATATTTATCGGAACTCTCTTGCGAATATTGTCGAGTCCGATCAAAGAGCGATTAGTATATGCAACAACAGTCAAACCAAGACACTCGGCGGTACTTTTCCAGGGCTGTTTGCGAAGGTAGGGGAAGAGTGGTAAATTGGAAACACCAATAGATTCTTCAACATCTCTGTTAGTATATCGGCTAGTACACGCGCCTGTCATTTGATCGACCGCGCGAAAGCGGGGTTCGACTCCCCGACAGAGAGTTTTTTTGCTTTTCTTTCGTTCTCATTTGTCAAGCACCTTAGTTTGGGCATGAAGTAATGCTGCGTTCGTCCATATAATAAAAAGTCCTAATATATCGTATCAATCCTCAGTCCCTTGTTTGATATCTACTATTCTTCGTATCGGTCCTTCCTCCGTGGTTTCTGGATGCTCGCTTCCATTCATTCCAGCCAAGACAGCATTGACAACGGCTGCCCCTTTACCAGTGGGTTCTTCCACAGAATCATCGCTGGTTGCTCGAGCAGGAGGTTCGACCAGCGCATCACGGATTGCGTCCTTCTTCTCTCCRGGCAAGYTAGCTTCTGCCAGACTTTCTGCTCCCCGACGGACCTCCRCCGAAGTAACCCACTCAAATGAAATTTCAAGGTCAACAATCCCAGTTCCCAACCCAATCGGAAAATCGATCTCTTTCCGYGTAAGGCGAATAGTGGTCTTCGTCAGACTTGAAGGATTACTACTGCCGGTTGGTGGAGGCTGAGACATATGGAACGTCGGGATAAGCCAAAGCCATCCCATGAACACCTAACGACAAGAGTTTCACATATTGAAAAGATATAACGTAGAGGTTACTCTGAAACTCACYTGGCCCATGTATAGTTTTATCCTCACCTCTCGCTCTGCATCGAGTACCACRCCGGGCTCGGGAAACGGAGGTTTCGCGCTTTTGTCAAGTGGCGTATTAGGCCTTGTGTCATACATCGAAAACGCCTCATCGGAGGGTAARTCAAGCTCTTCAACCTTTATTTCTTCGGTTCGTGCATCTGCTTCATCTTCAATATCCTTCTTTAAGCCTTCCCAATGCTTGCCGGATAGAGGTCGTAGTGTATAGGTCATGACCTTTTCATTCTGTAAAATGCCATAGGATGAGCCCATCGGTGGCTGGAGGGTTAAAAAGGGCGAAAGCAATAACCTTGTCGCAATCTTGAGATACCGCAGGAGTGGATCCCGGKATTTCGCCCAATTGYGCAAAACTGCGAACCATCTTGTTCTTGTCCCATTTTCCATCACTGAAGAATTCAGATAAYCCCTCCTCTYTCCCCCCCTCAACGACCATACGCTCCGATCCGGGCCTTCGAATACCCATCCGACCACTTTCATCCCGCGTGTGTTTCTCCCACTTTTCTAGCATCGTGATAAAACTATCATCATATCGTGCTAATGATACCCAAATGTTGTTTGCGCCGACCGTCTCGCCAATTTTGTCCGTAGAGCCCTTTGATTTGGGTACGGAAAACGAACCTGCTGAACCTGTAGTCTTGTCGATGATRATGTTAGCRGCTTTGGCAAGTCCAAGTTTGACGCTTGAGAGTTCGCGGAAGCGCAATTTRATTTCAGTGAGMCGAACACGCTGTTTTCGCGTGGAGATGGAGCTGGCTGGTGAAGCRGGTCTRCTGGYTGAGAGGGATATAGAGGGAGGMGGCGATGKGTTYAGAGACCAAAATCCTCTGGGGGGCTGGTGAGCAAGGAGGAGCGCCCAGTAATTAAGGTAGCGACGCTGGCTGGGTATTGAGACACCTTGCTTTATCTTCGCYTGTGGGTCYGAAGATGCCCTCATTCKTCGCGAAGTGTGAAGCTCAAGGACGCCTTTTAAAGCGCTTGTAAGGGATCTCCTGCGGGGTGCAGTGTCGGGACGAGGTGGTGGACCATCCGACGAGGATTCTGTTTTTCCCATGGACGGGGTATGTGCGGTATCGCTTTGTGAAATCTCGTCATTAGGGTGTACCTTGAGGGGAGAGGGGGATTTGAGCAGTGGTGACTTRGTTTCGACCATTTTGTCAAGCTCCTGATCTTCGGGCAACGCRTCCACGGCCTTTTCCACGCGTTTTTTCGCCCATTCTTTAGTAGTGAGACTGCGCTGCAGTTTGGGAGGGGCGGGTTCCTCGTCYAAGGATAAAAGGTAGGTGCAAGCCATCGTTCCCGATCTTCCCTTGCCAGCTTTACGTGTGGTCAGACTCAACTCAAGTGTTTTATAGGTAACAAGTACCTTTGCAGTGAAGAACAGCAACTCTTTCCGGGTTACCACCCAACCACTCCCGCATATCCCGGGCCACCAAGGGCATTATCGCGAGTGGTGGGGCACTATTCGAGGTTCACATCACTACCGTATCACGGGGGAGAAGAAGCAAGACTCACTGGTGATCTGGAAATGGGTACCGACTAACTCTCCCCTCGAAAACTTCAGCATCGTAGGCGTTTTCCTTGAGCGGGCAAAAATTGAAGACCCAATAATTTTTCCCGTGACGGTGGTCCAGGAATTTTTTCACATCCTCCCTCCTATTCCGATAGTAGCTTTCAAAACCACTGGCGGGGTATCCCATAATAATGATCTGGTCTGTCACGTAAACAAGATCTGCAGATCCGTCAGACACGCTTATCTAGTCTAGGACCCGAACAGTTGAAAAGCCACACCTAGCTCGAGTCTGAGCTCTTCATCCTTGAAACGAGCTTTGTTTCCAGAGACKAGACGACGTATGTAGTCCGCCATTGCTCCACAGTTGGTGGTATATGAGGATCGTGTGAGGAAAGCAGGGGGAGCCCGGATTTAAAAAGCACTTATGTATAGAAGTAAGGTGGGGCAGTGATCTAACAGCGTGATGTCAGTTTACTTTGCCCGACATCATCGAAGGCTGTGCAGGCAATCAACTTGTCCCGAGCTCTCCGACCTTTGCTTGTAGTATGCTCGCGAGCTCGAACTTTTCGCCGTGCATAGCTATCTCTGCTTCTATTATCACTGTACAAAGTCGCTGTGCTGTCGGGGCGGATGTCTGCAATAACCGTCGTTCATTGTTGCAGCYAGTATATGCGCTGTCAACATGACAAAATTCCGATCTCATCAGACTCTTAGAACAATGTGRCATAGCTCAACCCCCTGAAAGAACCGAGAGAACCGAAGGGCTAACAGTAATGGACTACTGCCCGTCAGAGGTGTGCCGAGCAAATGGGAAACTGYAGAGTCGGTGTGATCGAGTTCCCAACCAACTGGTGTGTCGGGCATAAGATCGGTACCCAGTTGTAATGTCTTGGGTGGACCACAAAAACGTACAGGATAAAAGTGAAACCCTTGGCTAGTTGACTTTAGAGTTCGCGCTATCCCAGCAAAACACYCTTYGAGGATGGCTTGCGAAGGTCGGAATGAGGTGGAATGCRTTAGGAGCAGGTGTGGGAGTGCGAAACTGGCGCGTACGAAGTCAGGATCTAATTTTGAGAAAGAACTTGTTAACTTGAGAATCCCAGTGATATAATTAATTGTTAATGCAGCGGGGTCGTAGAAATAACGYTGTCAAAYGCTCCCCATGCATGGTACAGGTGTATTAGGGACAACASGGCACTTAACATCATTACTCCCTTAGAGACATCGTCGTGCCTCAGTACTCTGATCTACATCATCGTCCGTGGACCCCATACATACCCAGAGCCGCCATCATTTCTTGAAAAGTTCAAGGTGCGACTAGTGTTGCGATGCTCACTATCCCTCGTTGTTGGGCGACATGTTCATGGCATATCGAGATAGAGCGGATGCATTGTACACGATGCAGATGAGTTGTATCAACCGTTCAAACTATGTATCATTCACCAGGCAAAGTAGGCTGATCCTAGAATCTATTGCGGCCAGCTCGGCTGTTTCAAGGAGTCATCGCCAAAAGCTACATGCACATAAGTGGTATCTTGAAGCTGTCCATAGTAAATTAAACTAGATATCAAGCGTCCGCTCACTTGACAAGGACGCTCTTGCCAGCCAGAAATACGAGTTGCGACGAACAGCTGGGGGATTCCTGCCCTGTTCATGTCATGATAGGGTATTTGCGTCCGCTRCCATGTCCACAATCTCACAACTTCAACACATGGGCACAGGCGAATGATACCAATAGAAGCGACGATGCCCGCCCTATCAGCTAATTTTGTCCATCGGGTCATGGCGACGGGTGTCCGAGATCTGCCATCTGCGATTAAAATAAGGAGTCAGRGATTTATCACAGGTCCCATGATGCACGTAGATGTAGGGTGCATATGTTCTTCATAGTCTTCGCAGAGGTTCAGCGCTGGCTTCTTTATTCCCAGGGAGACCAGTGTGGAGAGAGAGCTTGAACGAGGACGAAGKCTACCAAACGTCCTTCCTGACTATGCTAGYRATATCAATTGTCCTCGCTATAGTCCCGTTCGTAGCATTCGGGGACCYCAACCCGCTGGTAAAGASTGGTTCGGCGACGACGGTGTTGGATCCACAAGCACTGGTGGARCTTCAAGAGAATATAACAGCTTACACGGTACCTGCKAATTATGGCTCTGCGACCTTTGGTCAAGTGAGAGCGTTGTATCCTGGCGCTGTTGGTTTGTGCGTAGATCCCGCTGGTTCTCCAGTGCCACTGACTAAATGCTGTCCCGTGGYGGGTGTAGGGTAGGCCATCAAGGAGCAATCGTGTCGCATTTTAGTACTGGGTATTCGCTTCGCTACGCTCATGCGAACGGGAGCGAGCTGCCAAAGGAGGAGTGGRTTGAAATGGGGAAGGATGATGTGTTCGACAGTTGCGTTTCTATTTTCTCGYTGGTTTGTCAAGTGAAGATGTTAATACCAGGGGGATTATGTTGTAGTGGCTTCGTTGACCAAGTTGTTTACGGCGGTTCTAACGATGCAACAACTTGAAAGGGGTGTWTTTGGGCTRGAYGAAAAGGTTGGGACGTATTTGCCTGGATTTAGTGGTAAGTTTTTGTGGATGATAGTTGATTGGGGTTTGAATCTGGGGGACAGCGGGCGGAAAGGCGAATGTCACGGTCAAGATGTTGCTCACGCATACAAGTGGGTTCGATGCGGATCCGAGTCCTGGATTATGGAATGGGTAAGCGGGGGTATTGAGTAAGGAAGTCTGGGGATTGATTATGGTTGGTCTAGGTATGGAACAGTCGAAGCGCGAAGGCAGGCCATCCTCGATACGCCGGTGATCCACGCACCTGGCTCAACATACCTTTACTCCGATCTTAGTGAGTCTTAGAAATTCTGACGGATGGGAATTGGCGAACAAATGCGTTTATAGGTTTCATGTCCCTACAGCTCCTGCTTGAGCAGGTTACGTCTCTGCCGTTAGACGAACTGCTGCAAAAGGAGTTGACGGGGCCCCTCAACATGACGTCAACRTTTTTCAATAGGGGTAACATTGAGCTGAGTAGAGAAGAATTAGTGACGAGACGGATTGCGAGCACCGAGTATCAGATTGAAGTGCTGRGGAGTGTTGAGCCCCAGAGGAGGCAGCCAGTTTGGGGTACCGTAAGTTATCAGCGCTGTTGGGGCGCAGGAATCGGAGAATCGGAGAGGTGGAGCTGACGCAGTGCTTCGGTAGGTTCATGATGAGAATGCGTGGGGATTAAATGGGGTTGCGGGGCATGCAGGGTTGTATTCGAGTGCACATGATTTGGGGGTGTTTTGCCAGGTAGGTGGCAGTACGTTGTGCGGACATAATATGTACCCAAGCTGATGGCCGCCCCCGAAGATGATCATGAACAATGGGACGTACAACGGGATGCGTGTGCTCCAACCGGAGACGGTGGGTCTGATCTTCACGGACTTTAACAAACGGTTCCCGGGAAATGCGCATGGCTTGGGGTTTGAACTGGATCAGAATTATTGGAGTGGGGCGATGAGGAGTTTGCAGACGGCAGGGCATACCGGATATACCGGCACATCCCTTGTGATTGACCGACGTGGGTTTTTTGATTGATTCGTTTTTTTTTGGCGTGGGCCCTGACCGGAGCAGCGAGCAACACATTCTGGGTGCTACTGACCCACCGAGTGCACCCGAATCGGAACTGGTCGAACATCAATATTGCAAGGATTAACATGGGATTCTACATCGCGAAGGCACTGGGCAGAGTCTAATGAGTTACTGTATGTAGAAGTCACAGCCAATTACGATCGCCCCAAAGATTCTGAATAGCACGTGACCCGGTAAGAGTATCAGATGGTGGGAGGGAACTGCCCAGCGGACGCTTTACAGAGCCAGCGAGGTGAAGAGAACACCGGTTCGCTAGGGCTGTGGGGATACTGTGCTGGGGGGAGTGGATGATGGGTGTCGGGCGGTCCATTGGCCCCTCGGAGGGACCTGCTGATGGGAATGGCGCCGGAATGTGACAACGTCAAATCCTCCCCAACGAAAAGAAATTTAAATAAGCGCGCCTTTCTTCTCTTCAGGTTCGCCGAACCTCTCTTTTCACGGACGGCCATCATGTCCCCTGTCTCCCCAGCTGGCGAGGCCACTCCCGCCGTCGACAAACTCAGTGACATCCTCCCCGCCGACCTCAACATCCCTGACAACTATGTCACCCACACACTCAAGACCCAGAAAGCCCTTCCACCCGTTACCTGGCAAAACTGGTACAAGGAAATCAGCTGGTTCAGCTTCGCCGTCCTCGCGGGGACCCCTCTCGTGGGCCTCATCGGCGCCATGTTCACCAAGCTCCGCTGGGAGACCTTCCTCTTTTCCATCTTTTATTACTACCTCACCGGCCTAGGCATTACCGCTGGCTACCACCGCCTCTGGGCACACCGTGCCTACAACGCGTCATTGCCGCTTCAATATGTCCTTGCAATGCTCGGTGCTGGCGCCGTCGAGGGCTCTATCAAGTGGTGGTCTCGTGGTCACCGTGCCCACCATCGCTACACCGACACCGACCTTGATCCCTACAACGCCCACAAGGGTCTCTTCTATTCTCATATTGGTTGGATGATCTTCAAGCCGCGTCGTAAGCCTGGCGTTGCCGACGTCAGCGACCTCACCAAGAACCCCGTCGTACGATGGCAGCACAAACACTACCTCTGGCTGATCGTTCTCATGGCCTTTGTTGTTCCCACCGTTGTTCCCTGGCTYGGTTGGGGTGATGCTCGCGGTGGATACGTATATGCGGGCATTCTCAGGCTGTGCTTTGTTCACCATGTATGGTCCTCTTTTTTCCTGGTTTAGCCCCATGCTCACGTGTTTGTGCCTGTGTATTCAGTCAACATTCTGCGTCAACTCTCTTGCTCACTGGCTTGGAGAAACTCCCTTCGATGACAAGCATACTCCCCGTGACCATATCATCACCGCTTTGGTGACTATTGGCGAGGGTTACCACAATTTCCACCACCAATTCCCAATGGATTACCGCAACGCCATTAAATGGTACCAGTACGACCCTACCAAGTGGTTTATCTGGGCTTGCCAAAAATTAGGCTTTGCCAGTCATTTGAAAGTGCGCTCATTTGTGTCGTCATTCTGATGGGCAAAATGTCAATATTATTTTTAGGTGTTCCCTGATAACGAAGTCAAGAAGGGTCAACTCACCATGCAGCTCAAGAAGYTGAGGGAGACTCAAGAGARGATTGCCTGGCCTAGTGACAGCAATGACCTACCCGTTATTAGCTGGGACAGCTGTAAGTCAATGCTTTGTCTCAGCAGCGTGTGTTTCAACTGACTTGATGGGACAGTCCAGGAACAGTCGCTCAAGCGCCCCTTGATCGTGGTCGCTGGCTTTATCCACGACGTATCCGATTTCATCGATGAGCATCCGGGTGGCCCACATTTGCTCGTGAAGATGATTGGCAAGGACGCAACAACAGCCTTCTTTGGTGGCGTCTACGACCATTCAAATGCTGCCCACAATGTAAGTATCGACACGGTTATGCTATCTGCGGATGTATGCTAATGGTACGCTGTAGTTACTTGCCATGAAGCGTGTCGGCGTGCTTCACGGTGGATTCCAGCCTGGTGTTGACGACAAGTCCATCCCTCCGAGCCAACGACTAAGAATTGCACGCTACAGCGAGCTCAGCTCACCGTACAACAGCAGCACGGCCTACTCTGATAGCGAGGGTCTCCTGGGATAGAAGAAAAAGATGGCAGTACTCTCTGTTTGGCAGTTTTACTTTATTCTGATAGAGGCTGGCGGTTGTTGGCCGACGAATGGGTGGATGGTAGACTTATGCATCCCYCCTTCTAGTACTTAGTTTAGCAATGCATTGATTATGACTCAAGGGATCACGTGGCAGTGCGTCACGGCGAATCATAAATTATTATCACTGTCCTGATAACACAACACCCGAGGGCAGTCCCAGGTCAGACCGGAATCATGCCAAAAAACACCAGATCGTCCGCCACTTCGGCCACACGCAAAAAACACGCAAAGAAAGCYGCCGTCACACTCGGCGTCGAGCTCTCGGAAGCCACCAAAGCTCCAGCCAAAGCCAAGAACAAGGAAAAATCGGGGAGAGGAAAGAAGGATAAAAAGGAGCCGAGAGTGAAGGCGTACATCCCGCCTGTGAAACCTGCAAGGGTGCAGCYGGATCCGCTGGATGTCGGCGGGCTTGCGAGGAAGCTTCCACCGGAGCTAGTCGTGGTGTTGAGGAATGYGGGGAAGAAGGCCCAGGTGACCAAGGTGAGGGCCTTGGAGGAGTTGAGTGCGGTTTGGATTGATGGGTGTATGCGGGAAACGGGCGAGGATGGCGATTTRATGAGGAGTTTGGTCGAGATGGTACCTGCTTGGGTTTGTTCTTTCCCCCTATCTGATATGCATGCCTCCCTTTTGTGTTGTTCTGAGCTCAAGCGATAGGTGCATTATATCCCACCGTTGTTCGTGCACCCGTCGCGCCGCGTCCGGCATCTAGCAGCTAGTGCTCATGCAGAATTGCTGAAGATGGAGTTAGTGAGGGAACGAATATTATTCCATCTCCGAGAAATAGCGACTAGCGAAGAGGTAGAGAGTGTGCTTGGGAGTTGGTGTGTGCTTGCACACGATGTAGAGAGAGGCGTCAGTGGAGTGGGCAAGGAGTCTTGGGATGGATTCGTGCGTCATGGTTCTGGAACTGCCGATGAAGCGGGTGAGGCAAGGAGACGCTTTTTCGTCCTAGACGAGTCCTCGCGGAATGCGGTGTTCAGCTTTGTGCAAAGGACGGTATTGGATCCGCTTGGAGTGTATACGTATCTGAATCCACCCCAGCCGAGTGTTCCTGCCATTCCACCCGGGGCCAATTCCAGAAATCAGAGGTCCGGAGGAGGTGGAACAGGCAAGGGCGGCGGTGTGAGTAAGCAGCAGCAGATTGCGGCTGCTATTGCGGCTGCGCGCAGGGCGGGGGAGGAGGGGGAGCCTATGAGATCCAAGGCGGAGGAGTATGAAGAGAGTGATACGGATAGGGGCGCGAGGCTAAGGATTGGGGGTGTTGGTGGGCTGAAGTGGTTCCTTGGTGCGTACGCGTGTCATTTGATCCCGAGAGGGGACTGTTGACTGATCCGTGTGAGGATGGATAGAATCGGATCAGAAGGAAATAGGAGCGGAGGTTATGGGKTTGTTGAGCAACCCTGCATTGTGGACGGTACTATATCACGGATCAAGGGCACCATTTGTTGGGGAAGAAGGAGGGAGCCTCGAGAGCTTCGGGTTTGCGCAGCCTGGTGTGAGGAAGTCGGGATGGGGGTTGTTGATGAGATTGCTGGAGGTTCATAAAGGTACTCCATTTCCCCCCTATTTCATTGGTTTGCAAATGTGCCTAAGGATCATCTGTAGAACACCTTCTGCCGCTTGTGCCTGTAATTGGTTCTGGTGTGCTTAGATCTGCATGGGTGGAGCCCGATGTGTTAGTTCAGGCGGTGATGTGGCACCCGCTTTTGACGTTCGTTAAAGGTGTGCACGCATTTATAAGTATACTCGAACGTATCTTGATAGTGTTTCTAGAGTTTCCGAATTGTTGGGACTTGGAACTGGCGAGAAGCTATGGTAGCAATGAGGAGGGTGAAGACGATTCCGAAAGTGAGGACGACGAGGAYGAAGATGAAGAGAAACAAAAATCGGAACAAAAGATACAGAGGCCTTCGCTAGCCTATCAGGATTTCTTGCAATTCTTACAGCTGGGGTGTTCTGGGTCTCCAGTTCAGGGATACCCGGCCGTTGTGATCGTGCTTTCGACTATTCCTTCATCCGTAAGTCCCTCACTACTACACATGGGTGAGTAAACACTGTTCTGACGTCTGCCTGCAGATCATCGCGTCCTCGGGAACCCAAACCCCCCTTGATGACCTATTCACTTCACTTTGGGCGGCATTGGACGGCCGAGCGCTGAGCTCATTGCATCGTACTGTTACCGCCGCCGCGTTCCTCTCCGCTCTATTGGATTGTGTGGTTTTTATGGCCAGGAGACTGATTTCGGGCGTTGCAAAGGAGGGTTCGGCTGCGTCTATTTTGGTGCCCCACGAAGATGAAAATAGTGATGTGCGAGAAGAAGCCAGGAAGCTGGTGAAAATGCAATTTGGCAAGGTGTGGGATGAGATGAAGAGTGGGCGACTGAAGGTGGAAGAACGAGCGGGGGCGAGGTTGGTGGCGCAGAATCTAGARATGTTGGAGAGGACTGGGGAGGGCCTGTTTGATGTTGCGTGGGGCGTGCTTTCTGGAGGGCTGGAAGGATCGAGGAAGTCGAATGTGCTCGTATCGACATTTTTGAAGGTCCTGTTCGATCATTTCAGAGAGGGGACGAGAGGGAGTATGTGTGTAAGGGAAACGATGAGAGTTGTGCTCCGCGCGAATGTTGACAGGATTGATGAGTCAGTGAGGGCTGGTGGGGAGATGGTGGAAGCTCTGAAAGAGGAGGTGAAGTTCATGGAGAGCATGTTGGACCAATTTAAGGAGGGTTTGTTTGAGGATGAGGGTTTCGCCAAGGTTCGTCATTTCTAGTGGATAGAGGGTATACGCTTGTGATGACTCCAATTTTTCGGTTTTACCCAGAGATTTGACGAGGCCGTTTCGAATCACGCTACGATCCTACTGGTTTCAACGCCTTCACTGCTCTTCTCGTACCTCACGCACCGGAAAGACAAGGAGCGTTCTTTGGAATTATGGCATACACTACTGGGTGTTATTGTCTCTGCGTCGGCGAATGCGAGTGATTCTGATGATGGGATAAAGAAGACAGCATTTGAGCTTGTACAGGCAGCCAACAAAGGTGGGCTACCCGAGTACCTGAAGCCAAGGGAMAACGAGTTGGATGGTATTGTGGGGGCTTTGTTGAGCAATGCCCTTGCAGAAAGTGCAAGTACGGGGGATACGAAGGGTGACTTGGAACTCGTGAGAGCAGTGTTAGGTGCGAATGGTACGTGTGTTTTTTGTAGCGGACTCGCGTTAGGAATATGGGTTGATGATGGATCTCTCAGAACGCTTTATCTCCCGGGACGGTTATGCCAATTTTGTGGAAACGATCACCACTACTTTGAGCCTTCGTGTTGAACTCGTACTTGGGGAGGCGGAAGAGGATGTTGGAATGTCCGCGTTGGCAGCTCCTTTGGAACTTTTGGATTTGATTATGAACGATCCTGAACCTCGGTGGAGAGAAGGTCTGCTTGAGGAAGTGCTGCCCAACGTATTCCTACTTGGGCACCTGGTAGCGGAGTGCAGTCCATTCAAGTCTGACGAGACTTCGGGTGTATTTGATGTTGCCAAAGGAATTTGGCAGCAAGGGATCAGCAGGTTGGGAGCGGAGCGGAAGGAGAGGGTTGTGGATAGCGTGAAGATGCGATTGGGAGATTTGTTGAGTGATGCACATGTTCGGCCGCTGTGAGTGTTTTCTTTTTTTCTTATTACAGCTATATCTGATGCCTACAAYGCTCTTTGTAGACCGGACGATATTCTTAGAGTACTCGCGGTCCAAGGTCACGAGCTGAATATCTCGCTTCTACGTGATGTTTTCCCGTCTCCCGAAGCGTTGGATGGGGTGCTCYGCCAGCTGCCCCACGACCCTATTGATTCCAGCCTCGGGGTCATTGAACCCCTCGTCCTCCCCAACGTCGTATCCTCGAAACGTGGCCCCGATTTCACGGACAGTCGTGGATTCTCTTCRTATGCTCGGATTGTCCATGCTATGCTCCAGGTCTTTTTGCAAGATAGGAAGGAGGCAAGGCAGAATATGTGGGCCCTGAGACACTTTATTGCCCTYTCGATCTACGCAAGCGATTACCAGAAGGTTCCCGCAGGAGTGAGCCCAGTATTTGGGGCGGCGGCATTGGGTGATGGGCTGAATGAGATTATTGGAAGGACGCAACAGGTTTCGACTTACCTCTTCCTCGGGTCACTTGCGAAGGATGCACAGGACGGGTGGAGGCGAGGCGTGATGAAGAGAGTTGTAGAGGAGAAGTACGACCGGAGTAGCGGTACCGAGTTGGAGAGGTTTGTGGAGGGTGTGTTGAGATTTGCGGYGGAGAGTGACAGCATTCTGGATACGAGAGTATTGAAGGCCGTGCTAGACGAAGTGTTGGATGATGTCGACGCCAATGAGGCTGAGGAATGGGTTGTGCTGGCGAAGAAGTTGGAGAAGAGTGGTGAGCTTGACAGTGGTTATGCTTTGTTCACCTTCTTTGTGCTGAAAATATACGCATTACAGCCCCACAAACCTCCACGACGATAATTGCGGCAATCACGGAAACAGGAGCGGAACCCTCTCGTTTGGATAGATACCGAAACGAGCAAGCAGCAGCGTTGCTCGGTATCCGGTCCAGTAAGATCAACACGGAGGGCTTGTTCACACTGCGRCGGCTTGCTGCATCTGTACCAGACTTGGATTCTGATGTGGTATTCCTGCCGCAAATTCGGGCRGTAAATGTTATCAAGGCTTGCCAGGCGTGGGTAACGGCGGAGGATGCGGACGTGGATGAGGAGGTGGAAAGCACTATGACGCTTCTGTTTGGATATTTGATGCCAATTTTGCAAAATGTTCCTGGCGCACACTGGGAGTTTATCTGGGATTTGCTGGAGAACAATCTTGAGGTGAGACTTTATGATTTTTATTGGAAATCAGCTGATTACATTGGCCATAGATTTCGTCAATCACCGATGACAGCACGCTGGTAACACTTGCGAGAAGTTTAAAATTGGTTATCACCATGGAGGATTTAGTGAAGACCAATAAGACCCTGAGAGCGGAATGGGAGCCGAGGAGGGCGAACGTCTTGAAGATGATCAGGGATCTAGCGCTAGTTAAATTAGGTTGGTCGACGTTTCTGAGCTTGGGACCCTGATGAACTGATGCGTGCATTTCCTCTGACAGAAACTGTCAGTCCCTCGCTTCCACGATCAATATGCAGGGAACTRGTCTTGGCCATTTTGAAAGACACTCCGGCCTCACTGATGGATGAGAATACTTTGGCCAAGGTGGGTGGGGCTGTAGTCAAATCAATTCGGACGGGTTTTAATGACACCTGGCTTTCACAATTAGATGTGTCATTTGGTTAACGATCACTCAGCGGAAGTGCAGAAGATGGCGTATAGTATCTTGCGGACGGCTTCGCAGAAGCGCACGGAGTAYCTGGTCATCGAAGCTGGTGTTGATACAGAGTCAGCGGTCAAGGCTACAATTCCTCCGGAGTTGCTAGATATCGTGCAGAGATACCTCAACCTGACAAATCTAGAAGACGAAGGCGAGCAGCAGGTGAGTCCCCCTGAGGATATTGGACGACCAGGAGCTGATAGGGTGAATCATAGAATGTGTTTGGCTCCCTGCTTGGGTGGATGCTTGTGTTTGATTTATTCCAGGAAGCGGTATGCACAGTTTTTTTGAAATGGGTCACCCACTGATGCCACGGTACTYCAGTCATTCAAAGTCAAGTCTGGATATATCGAACAACTACGCAACCTCGACCTTATTGCTACCAACTTCATTCCCACTTTCCTTACCATACTACGYCTGGAGGAGGGCCTGATGAAGTCGTTCAAATTAGACCCATGGGTAGTAAACGAGTTCTATATTGATCGTAAGCGTGACACTCGCTTGAAAATGAAGACTTGCTCATATACTACGATCTAGTTCTCGAGCTGGGAAACTCTGTCAGCATCCCCCTTCTGACCGCGCACCTGTATTACCGTGCCCTACTATCTGTTCCATCGCTCATATACTCGTGGGTGTCGGATTGCAAGGACCGACAACTATCCACGACCGTGACGACATATACGTCTCAGCAGTTTTCTCCTGTCCTCATCGACGCCGAATTAGCGCACGTGAGAGGTCCTGCAGGTCAAGAACTATCTGATGATAGCATGTCTGTCAAAGTGGCGAGCGTGGTGAACGAGGTCATCGCCTCGTATCTTGTAGATGAACACCAGCTGGAGATCAAGTTTAAGATTCCCTCGGACTGGCCTTTACATAAGRTCGAGGTCAAGGACACGAAGAGAGTTGGGGTGGACGAGAATAGATGGAGAGCTTGGGTTCTGGCGGTGCAACAGACGATCTGGTCGCATGTGAGTGGCGGTTTCTGTCAAATTCTTGTGCCAGGCACTGAGTTGTTACAGAATGGTAGAATTACTGATGGATTGAGCCTCTTCAAGAAAAATGTAACACTACACTTTGAGGGTCAGGTCGAGTGCGCCATATGTTATTCGTGAGTTTCTCTGCCYTGGCTTCAAGCACATTCCTAACGTTGCAAACCAATCCACCAGAATTATCAGTGTGATGGATGGAAGTTTGCCAAAGAAGCCGTGCAAGACGTGCAAAAATAAGTTTCATGCTGGATGCTTATACAAAGTGAGTGGACCAACTTTGTCTGTTGTTTATCCATTCACAGAGCCTCTTGGGGATAGTGGTTYAAYTCAAGCCATTCGTCGAGCTGYCCATTGTGTCGGTCGGATATTATATAGAGTAGAGTAAACACTGTTTTTAGATTCTCATATTGAAAGACCATTCATTTATTGCGGCCGATGGGAAATAATCGTGGCACTTGTCCTGGACACGCCATATTATGCATAGCCTTCGCGTCCCCTTCCACAGTGACAAGTCAACTACTCAGAAGCGCTCCTCTACTTCAGTTCCCATTCAGCCCGTTGGCGCTCGAATGCCCTATGTTGACTCGCCCAACCAGTAATCAATACCCGGTATTCRCGAGACACTATGGCTCTCTCTGCTTAGCTTACCTGCTATGGACAGGTTGGACGCGCAGCAGTTCAGAATCTGGGCCACGCTCGAACGAACGCCCATGGATTTCTCAACCAAGCAAGCAATGTCGTGATACGGGACTCGGTGATGGTTGATATGAACCTTARCGATCAYGATCGCGAACGCTGTGCGGCTTTTYWTGTCAAATGAATGACATCCTGCTGAAKYATGAAAYCAGTGGCTTTCGAATCCCTCGAAAAGCACATCATCAGAGGGGCACAGTTCGACTCCTCCGCACGATACCCCCCTCCACAATGCCATCCCGGCACTCGGAAGAACATCATCGAGRGGATCCGACGTTGGCTTCGTGGTAACCACCAGCAGAAGAGATTACTCTGGGTTGTTGGGTCTGCTGGAGGTGGTAAATCAGCGATAGTCCAGACTATTGCCGAGTTGGAGGCCAAGTCACACGATCTAGTCTTAGCTGCGACCCTCTTCTTTTCGAGGCCCAACAAGCGTGACAACCCAKCCGGGGTCTTCATCACCCTCGCTTACCAAATTGCCCTCAAGTATCCACCATATCGTGAATTTATCATACAGGAAATGGTTGCTGATCCCCAGTTACCAGAGAAGTCGATGGCCACGCAGTTTTCGAGGCTTATATTTGAGCCATTCGTCCAACAACAGATACTGCGGGGACTGAGTCCTCTGCTGATACTCCTCGATGGTCTGGACGAGTGCAATGGCGATCGTGCGCAGTGTGAAATTCTTGGCCTGATCGCCTATCTTTCCGTGACTTATCCAACTTTGCCTCTCCTCTGGATCGTCGCWAGTCGCCCAGAGGCTCACTTGAAAGACGTCTTCGCTCGCGAAAGGGTTATCCCAAGCTACGAGACGGTGGAGGTTCCAATCGATTCTGACCAAGCCTGTGCCGATGTCGAGCACTATTTACGAAGCGAGTTTGAGCGGATCCGAAGAGCTGATCCCGTCGCACGTCTTCACTCGCAGTGGCCAGCTGAGAACGAGTTTCTGACGATCGCGGCAGCSGCAGCTGGGTTGTTCGCATTTGCATCAACGGCGATTAAGTTTGTTGACGATACCACTTTCCGAAACCCTGTTTCCGGGCTTGCGCTCCTGCTTGCTGCTATCAATCAAGTTCCACAGCCATTGAAAGGACGGACGCATCCACTRTCCCACCTTGATGCTCTCTATACCTACATACTCTCCCGGATCCCCGAAAGTATTTTACCGGATACAAAAATGTTGCTCACCAATAATCTTATTCAGCGGAACTGCCCAGCGGCTCTCGAGTTCTGTAGCTTGGTCGCCCTGTGTAGTTGGGTCGGTATCACTCCCCAAGACACTTATGGTGCTCTTCATCGACTTCATTCCATTCTTACAATCCCRTCTCCCGAACAAGCCGAACAGGAAGCGCTATCATTTCACCACCAATCYTTTTATGAGTATCTTAAAAATCCCAACCGATCACAAGAGTTTTATATCAGCGATGCCGACTTGCAAAGGCAAGAGCTCGATTTTTGTTTGAGAATTTTGAAAGAAGCCCACTTAGGTGAGTGCATTACCAAYCACCAGATTCGCGATGCTGGTTTTTTATTGGATTTGTTTCAGGCGTAGTCACCGGTAGGGAAGACACCTCCAGGATAACTCTATCTTGGCCTGCCACGAACTATCCAGTCTTACAGGAGGAATTATATTGCACTGCAGCCTGGAGCTTTACAGGAATTCTTGACCGCTACGATCATGATCTGGTCCTGTCCAGACTACAGGATCCAGCAATTGRTCAGATCGTAGGATCATTTGATTTCGTACTGACGCGGATGTCGTACATGAGCGACTGCCTCAAGGAGTGCCCATCATACATGCACCACATACATCGTCGCCTCGTATGTAATTCATTCCATTTGATGCTATCTTCTTCATCGCGTAATGGGCATCTAGGATGTGAGAATCCGCTCCAAGCTGGAAAGACTGAATTTGTTCCAACAGGCACCACTCGGTGCACTCAACCTCAACAATATCATGAAAGAGGACCCAACGTATCTCTGGTGCGAAACCAACAGCGCTGCCCAAGGCGCAGTTGATAGAAGTATTTTTGAGGGGACAAATTACAGCTGGCGGGGACCTACGATGGTGAGGCAACCACTGAGTARATTGTGTCTGACTGATCTTAATGCATCGGTACAGGTGGACTACGATTCTGAATACACGTACTGGTGGCATACCACATATAAGCGGCCTCCACAAACACTCTTATTTCGCTTGCAGTTTGTTCAAATGCACTCACCMGACGTGCCAGTCSTGCTTTTCGGAAATGCWGCTTACTGTTTTCTTATTTACGAGTTTAGGATGCATGATATATCTGGGTGCTGGACRTGCTGTATTCCTTTTTGTCTTTCGTAGGTAGAGTACGCTGAAAGCGTTTGTATTCCTCCCAGAGGTAAATTTCGGAGCGTTTCACATTGGCGGTTTTCTGAAAAACACAGTATGTTATGCATGCATTGTAAGCACCRGTATTTTCCAGGTCCGTTAGCACTCCAGAGTGGCGTCGATCGAGGAATCGTAGCGATTTCTAGYTGGAATGAGGTTCTGGCGCGCACGACATTGACTGTAGCGTCAAATACTCTACTTAAYATCCGGCTCCAATGCATCGTGCGACACGTTTCGGCCCCAMAACATCTTATCTTACGCCAGGATTTGCCCATAGCCTGAGTCTGGCCACATGGGTCCACGGAAGTTACTCCGGGAAGCGGGCTAAGGCCACGGTGCACGGTAAAGTTCTTGTGTAGTGACCATACATTCGATTAGCTAGGTGTTTCGTCAATTTAATTCCACAATTAACGGTTGAGCGTTCATAATCAAATCTACCAAGGTATCCTACAGGCCGAACGGTCGCAACACGAAACAGCATTATACTGTGCTTCTACYCATTCACTTTYTGGACAATTGGCCGCCGACGAGGCATCCTTGAACGTACACCCTCTGAATATTCCTGTCGTCACCGCAGAACAAGAACCTCTCCAAATTCTCCTCAAGCTTCTTCCTCTTATCTTTCAAAGTACCGCATGCCTTTGCCTCCTTGCCCCACACTCCAATGGCGCCCGTATCATCTAGAACRCTGACAACAAGAGCATCAAAGCTCTTGCCTGGCGCGAACGACCCGACCTTGTGCTCGAGGCCGCACACGCGTGCTCCTCCAAGAGTAGCGAGATAGAAAAGGGTTGGTATCGGAAGTTGGCAGTCGGCAAATGTTACTTTATCTTTCGGACAAGTGTCCTGGTCGGGGTGTTGAACTGCAGTATTGTAAGTGAGGATTTTGGCCGCTATCGAGGCATTCTGTATCACGTTAAGCAATGATACGGCATATCCGCCGCCTACGTCGGTGCCAAGCCCAACCTGAAGATGTGATAGTCAGGGATTGAGGAGCCTGCAGGACTTTATGACACTTGCCTTCACCCCYGCGTCGAGGTATTTCCCTACTGGAGCAATCCCGCTGGTTAAGTAGAAGTTGCTCGTAGGACAGTGACTGATACCCGACTTTTGKTCCGCGATCAATTTAATCTCGTCGTCTGAAAGATGAACAGCATGTGCCAGAACAGTGGTCTCTCTCAGTAGACCATGGTGATGATAAACATCTGCRTAAGACTTYGCTTTAGGATACARCTCCCGAATGCGCTTGACTTCGCCAAGGTTCTCCGCTATATGRGTTTGAATCCGCATCCGAGGTCCATTGGGATTGTCGGCATCGTGCTTRTCGGCAATATCGCGCAACCCATACATGACCTCGCTCGTGCAGGAAATTGCGAATCGAGGAGTTAAGATGGGCTGYACGAGCGGTTCTGGGGCGGTYCCAATRCCAGCATGAMCTGACTTGGGAGAGAGCGAGCRAATRTATGATATAAGAGAKTTAGTTTCCTCGAGGGATATCGCCGTGGAYTTGTCCATGTAGTAGTCTGGATTCTCTTTCGGTCGGTCCATGTTGCATTTCTAACAACATGGRTAAGAACTATTGAAACAATAKCATTAGRTGGGATAGCTTACCCCAATGAAGGCTCKCTGGCCTAAKATRTGACGACCTATCAGMACTTCTAGGGTAGACTGAGCATCCTGTCAAGCACTTACCTAATTCATTGACAGCGTCAGCGAGAATCTTGGTAGCGTCGAGGTGAAGAGACCCATAGTAGCACGATGTGGTTGTCTGAAGAAGAGGGATGATGAGATCTGGATGCTGTGGGGTGACTGGAAACAAGGTAACGCACGCCAGAGTTAAGCGACCGACGGATAACCTCGTGATAAACATCCTTTGCGAAGTCCGAGTCCTCGAACTCCGACTCTTTAGGGAATACAACCTCATTCAACCATTGAAGCAGCTGAAATTGGCCACCTCTAAAGCGATTTTCAGGATTCCAAAGTCAATACGAATGGATCTATTCAAAGACCCACTTCCCGAGATTAGGGTATTGAGGAGCATGCTGATAGCRACCACGTCAACGGTGATATACTCATGCTATTCAAAGGACCAACCGTATGAGTATCAATAAACCCAGGAATAACGAACTCTCCATCTTTCAGGATGATAAYTTGGTGGGACGAATAGCCTTTCAGACTCAAAGCCGCTTCTACCTCATGCTCCTCGACATTGGGGTGCATCCACTCGATGTTTCCAGTCAGCCCGACAACCAATATACAACTAGGCAAAGCTTCCCAGTGCCTCTGRTCAATCGGAGTGACGACAGCGCCATAGAAGATGGTTACAGAGCCAGACATGRAGGCGTAGGATGTAGAAACAGTCCGAGGAGGTTGAAGCGAACTGGATGCAGGTTTTTATGTGTAATCTGGCCGGGCAGACYATGTATCCTGCCAACCTCATGCGCCACAGCTCGCCATTAATCGGTTTGACCGGGTTTTTTGCGCATGCGGAATGGAAGGCTATCGTACGTACATTATCGCAAGGTTCCGTGCATGGTCWTGCCGAGCCATGGATGTGTGGGACACTGGGACTCCTAGTTCAAGCAAGGCCCGGTTATCACGTGGGGAGGCAGAGCAAAATCGGGGTTCCTAAAGTCTGAGGCTCAACCAGCGYGGGCGGTGAGACTTGTCAGATATTGGCCCATCCCGCATATCCAATTTTGTTGCCAGATGTCAAGATCTGAGCACTGTAAACCGATAAATAGCTGTGTCACTCGCGCTCAGACGCCGGACAGCGGGCGTCAAATACTGACTCCAACCTCGTATGGGCCATGGCAATCATTCCATGAGAGGGCTGGCAATGTAGTGGTACGATGATCGGGGGTGGTGCAGGACCCTTATAAATAGTCAGCATTCGCCCAGGGTACCCGGTGTCATAGTCGACCGCAGCAGTTGACAGTACAGAACGATGGCAAAAGTGCAACGGACCRGAGGCAAGCGATTCGGACCGAAACAACACTTTTTGGAGAGTGTATCTACCTGAATATACCCGATCCAAAACTCTACATACACCACCTCATGACGGATAGTCTTCTTTGCATAGTGGTGAGCGGGGTCCGAAGGGGTCTACTGACCCAGTGGTTCAACGACGACATATCGGAATGGCTATGCGGCGTACTTGCACCAGACTCTACCTCAGGAATGCTCGGGGAAACCACAGAGAAACCTTCGCGGCCGCCGAATGGAAGCAAAAAGTGACACCAATGACCATGTCAGCTGCTGTATTTTGTTCGTTTATTCTTTCATATTCCCGTGGCAACCTTTTGGAACGGACTTGCAAGTCAAGGCGCTCACACACATTGGAAGGGGCATCACTAGCCTGCAATTTTCTCGGAAAATTGACGAATMTAAAGTTGACACTAACATGGAAGGCCCATGCAGAGAGTACACGCCATGCATAAGCTCCTTACCATTATCTTAATCTCCGCTGGTTTCTTGGTGCCAGCTGTCTTTGCCGCCTTTGGATTCACTACTTCGGGTAACTCGATTATAGTTGATACCGAGGCTRGTCYCGTATTCACAGGTGAGTGCACGGAAAAATATCTCAGTACGCTTGTTGCCTAACACCATCAAKTCGATAAGACGACCGGAGATGTCACTTCCATGCTATTTAATGGCATAGAGGTTCGTTTGGTTCACRCACATACACATCCAGGTATCGTAGGATGCTGAATATAGGCATCACCGCCRGGCGCARGATCRGGGCAGCAAAAAAAGCCAAATAGCATCCGGGATAGGCGCGAGCTGCTCTGCTGAGCGAACAGGTCACGACAACAACTACGTCAAGGTTACTTGTACCACAAGTACTCTCACCCAGTGCGCTCYCTAAACAGCCCACAGAATCAGAATTAACTCTTGAATTATACAACGCAGATATTACGTCGGCAGATACAAGGAYCCTGCGATCCATATGGCGACTTAGTACGCGATGCAGATTTGACTGGGCTTTTGCGCATGACTTGATATTGACCTTTCGCAGCATCACAGCCGAGCCATCTGTTGGTGAACTACGCTTTATTGCCCGCCTAAGAAAAGCTGCGGTTCCCAGCGGCTATCCCGTCTCAGAAATTTCCGGCGGGACCGCAATCGAGGGCAGTGACGTTTTCCTGGTTGGCTCCCAGACACGTTCCAAGTTCTACTCCTCTCGTCAGTTTCTCGATGATCAGGTCCACGGTGTGACCGGCTCAGGAATCGGTGTTTATATGATCATTCCTGGAACTGGTTATGAGAGCAGCTCTGGAGGCCCTTTTATGCAGGACATCAATAATCAGGGAGGTGAGATACCCTCAATGTTTGAGTTGGTGACCGTTCATCATCTGAGAGAATGGGGTTTTAGGCGACCAGCAAGAGCTGTACTACTGTCAGTRCCTTCACATATCACGCTCCATATGCGCTAATCTATGCTGATTCTGTGCCCAGATATGSTTCGTTAACAATGACTCTTTGAGGTAACTAGAATTTAATGCAAGACATATAGAATTCTGRCCACACCCAAACCGAAGGTTCTATCAACTTACTATGCTGCCCCCCTCCTAGTTCTAATTGAATTCGCAGTATATCGCATGGGTCTGTACGGACCTTAGTTCGTGAAACTATCGCATGGTTATGAAGCGAGAGTTAACACTATGCTCCAGTGCGTTGTGGTTCACTACTGGTGCAGCACCATCTGCCGCCCTTGGTTGGTATAATCCACATTTTTTTAAATTAAAATAAGCGAAGAACAACTTGCAGATACCACTTTTTGGGAGGGCCTTGGCATCAACGGCCTCGTGCCAAGGGCATCTCGAGGGCGGGTGACCGGAAGGGCCTCTGGGATTGCTTCACAATTCT
>JAECYV010000036.1:229013-242595 GCA_023014305.1 Lepiota subincarnata
AGGTTCTGCTGTCAGTAGCTTCCCGATGGCCATTTTTAAGGTACTCCCACAAGCCTGATTCCATAGGTGGTGCCTGACTAGGATATGTAGACCATTGGACCTGCAACGATCCGCTTCACTTTAGCTTCTAGTCAAGGTGGGGCACGTACGTTACAGATTGGAACTACCCTGGCATTTGCGGGTGGGTTATCTATCCACCTCTTCAGCAGTCACTGCGGGGCTAATATTGACCCCGTTGGGGAATCTTATCTGCAGGTGGYAGACCCCAGGTGACCATAAATAATTGGACGGGACCCGCTCCCCCCGCACCAAACGAGCCAGATTCCCGAGGTCGGCCTATCCCTCTCATCCACAAAAATCAGCTAAYATAAGGACGATGTAGGGGTCACCCGTGGAACTYGGAGGGGAAATGTGAGTTAGTCCATTGACAACCGATATACAAATACAAATCATGCACGCCGTTAATGCTATAGAACATCATGTACACTGTCAATATCCGTAAGTCCATCAGATGGTAGATCCAAACCCAAGTTCAAGACTCTCATGCATAACTATGATAAAGCCAATGGCATCCTTTTCACAGATTCGAGGGTCAATGTGGTGACTATCAACGTGATCTCAGGCTCCTTGGGCGATGGGCTCTTGTACGTTGTCTTCCAATCCTACTATTGCGTATGTGCTGAGTGATGTGTCATATCTTGTAGATCGCCTAATCTAGTGTTTGATGCTATTCGTTTGTTCTGAGTGGCAGAGTGAAAAAYCCCTTCCTTTGACAACTCGATCAATGTATTCTCAGCGGTCCTCTGTGCCAGCGGTGTTCAAGGATGTTATACATCTGCTTCGCAAATGGTTTGTTGTAATATAACACGTATAATATGACCCGTGTGATCGGGGTATTGAATACTCGCATCCTTACTCCCCGAAACGCTTTGCACTATGTATTTCATAAGGTCGAGTTGGCCGTCGCAATTTAGACTACTCGGCGGCCTCTGCAGGTGGTCCCACTACATCCAATGTTACGAGCCAAGGGCTTGTGAGTGAGCTATGTAGCCAAACCATTATTCGCCCTTGTTAACCTCGCCCTTGTTAACCTCGATGCAGAACCCTTCAGTTCTCTGGTAGGTCAGTAACCTTGACGTTGGTCTCTGGGTTGCAGAGTCAGTCCATTCAGTTTTGTTATTTCCATACCTCTTTCTAATCACCGCTCCTTCAGTCTGATTGAGCAAATGCAGTAGGCGCATTATCACCACAAGAAGCATCGAAAGCAYTCATGCRAACACTAATAGCCCTAGTGACCGTCGCCAGTACAGCTGGGGGGGACCAGGTAAGCATCTACAGCGGAGTTCTCTGAAAGCGTCTTTTCTCAACATCGATGCTATTCCCAGTCACACWTGTCATAGGCTCTGCTGTCAGTAAGCTCCTGATGGGGTACTCCCGCAAGCCCAATTCCATGGACGGTGCCTGACTCGGAATTGCGGACTATTGGACTCACGCTGGCTTCCGGTCAAGGTGGGGTATATACGTTCCAGATTGGAGCTACTCTGGTATTTGCGAGTAGGTTATCTATCCATCCGTTCACCGATCTTCATTGTTGGAGCCAACATTAACAACTTCCAGGGATTTTCGTCTGCAGGTGGTAGACCTCAACCTCTCAGGCGATCMTCAATGATCGGGTGGGACCCGCTCCTCATGTACCCAACCARCCAGACTCCAGACGTCGGTCAAGACTCCTACCTCCACAGAAATTAGCTAATGTGATGACGGTRCAGGGGTAAGATGTGGAATCTGGACGAGAAATGGTAGTTAGTCCATTGACAACCGGCATACACATTTGTACAAATTGTGCACCTCGTTGTGACAGAGAACCCCATGTATACTGTCAATATCCACAAGTCWTTCGGGTTGTTAATTCAAATACAAGCTTAAGCCTGAGACTCTCACGCATAATTATCACCTRGCCGATGGCATCCTTTTTGTAGAYTGTGATAACTATCAACGTGACCTCAGGCTCTTCAGGCGACGGATTTGTGTACGTTGTCCTCCAACTCAGCTGCTGTGTRCATRTGTGTTAGGTGATGCGTCATATCTTGCGGATAGGCACCTAATCTAGAGTTTGATGCCATTCGTTTATCCTGAACGAAGGAGGAAAAAATTTCCTTCCTTTGACAACTCAATCAATGTATCTTCAGGGTTCTCTTCGCCTGTGGTGTTTAGGTCTGTTATTCGTCTGCTTCGCCAACAAGTGATGTGGATGCTGGTCGTCCATGCAGCCTCGGGCCGAACGCTGTATGGCCTACGTTCTCCCGATAGTTTGTTGTTTGGAAATGCCATCACATAGCTTTTGGGTATGGATGGCGATATAACTTGTAGAGAGTATAACCTATTCGCTCAGCGACCACACCGAATGCGGACTTCTACGCACCTGCAATGCTCGAAATAAATGATAGGGCCRAAGGTACGCCATGTGGACGCTCCCATCATTGGTGGTTCCCACCCCATGGCAACAGTGAGAGACAGACGATTGTTTCTGACAACAGAAATCAGAATACCTAACGGAGGAATGATCCAGCTCTTTCCAACTTCGTAACTTCCAAACTCATGCGATGTGTTTGTTGACATTGGTGTTGGTTGAAGCCCTGATATCATCATATTATTAGAGACAAGATTCCCCCATTTTGAAGGAAGGCTTTCCCAACCGCTTCATCGTCCTTACCCCTTCGTGTCAGCACATAATTCAGCGACAGCCGCTTATCTTATCACCTACCGGTACAGCTGTTGCTTGGGACAGGTTTTGGTCCGTTGGCATATACCGCCCAGCTCAAGAGACAGAGCAGGTGAATTCTGAGTGTCCAAGTCAGACGGTCACCGTCYACTGGGCGCGATCGCTATATGCATAGGCGTGAGGGACGCTAGTGAAGAGCTATGATACCTTTCAGCATCAAAATTGTCTGGTTTGTGCTTGCTCTTACAGGTGAGTAGAGGGAGCTTAGGTATGAACGTAACAGTGGTTCATGAAGAGTATGTAGGGCTGGTGAGCTCYTGGGTGGTTTTGATTCCGTTTGGAAGGGCAGTGGACGCAATGTGGGGGCCCCTGTTGTATTGTGTGGGGAATACAATGCTGCAGGTGATATTCTGCCTCGGTGAGTCGCATTCTTGTAGTCGTCTATGCAGATGTATGAAGGTGGGCCAAAGGTATGATCTGGAGGATGGATCCTTTCTTGATGCCTAGATCATTCTGTATCGGTGGGTAGCACCGTCTCTTTCCATGGTCCTGCAAGAGGCAGCTGAGTTCGAGATAGCCCAGACCCTCCTCATCGGATCCGCGACGTTCCTGTTGACTGGAGTCGCGGGAGCATTTTCTATGGCCACTAGTCTGGCCGTACTGAGGCCGAAGTCTTGGGGTGATAACTCGTGAGTTATTCACGGATGTGATGTGATTCAACTTGCCAAATTGATGAYGAAACCTGGTTCTCTCGGGGTCAGAGCCCTGCAATGGCGTGCCGTCTTCCTGATCCCTGTTGTGGTGTTCCCAATATTGGCAACGGTTGTACATACGGGGGTCGTGTTGATATCGGATTCCGTGAAGCCAACAGATGATTTACATTGCGATTCGACGAGCCCAGAGTGGTGAGTCAACCTATGTCATTTTCATATGAATGAGACCATGACCAGTACATATCCATCCAATCTGCGACTGGTTTTTCAGGGCTCGGTTTCTGGGATATGCAGGCTCCCCATTCCTCGTCTCTCTGCCTTGTTTGCTACTCTCTGTAAAATCGCTGGCCAGGGTGTATAGTACGAACAGGTACATTCAACGCGCGCGCCAAGATACCAGTTCTGAGGAGCGTTATACGGACCTACCACCACGCCCTGTGAAAATGGCGAGTATGAGCGTCTTGGTCAAGGAACCGGATCCCATTGGGTATAATTATCGACGATCACTTTCCCCTAGGTTTGGGATTAGCTCGCCTTCGTTTGTTACGGCCGAGGAGTACCCGCCGAGTCCCAGGACTGCAGGGTCAGCCCCGTTTATGTTGGCAGCTTCATCACCTGGAGAGAGGAAATTCCATTTACCATTTAGGCCGCCGCCTACGCCGACAAAGGAATCAATAGAGAGTCACGATGGAAAGGCGTTGTCCGAAGGGGCTACTTCAGATATTTCTTCAACACTACCTACGTTCGTGAATCCGGATGTTCCGTCGGGGGTCGCAAATACAAGACACAGAAACTCGATCATTAATGAGGTCAAAGCCAATGGGACCGACCGGAAAGAGGCGTCGGTAGGTGGAGAGGTGGATGATTTTCAGTGGGTGCAGCATAGAAGAGTTGAGAGCGAAGTTGGAGTGGAGGAACCAAAGCTGGCGTTAGACATACGGTCTGTGCTTGCCGGTGTGGATATCAGGGACGATAGAAGTGAGGTGCTGGGTGATTTCACATCTGGGGAGTCTAGGTACTGGACACCAAGGGAATATCTATCCCAACAGAGTGAGCTAGCGCCCTTTAGTTCTATAAGTGATACTCACTRRATYTGTTTAGGTGTAATTTATGGAAGATCAAATCAAAGCCTGCCAAACCTTGCTCCCGCAATATGGAGAATTATTCTGTTCCAGACGTGAGCTTGCCTCTCTCTCTCGGCTCTGGGGCTGTGGCTGACCTCGTCGTCAAGCGCTTTCTGTGCAGTGCAGATTTTGACTTGCATCTCAACTATTATTGATCTTGCGACACATCGATCCAGCCCTACTCCTCTTGGGACACAGCATTTTGCTCTTCTACTAGCGGCTTGGGGACCATTTATTGTTTTTGGTGAGCTTTCGGTCTTTCGATTATCCCTATGATGGCTCACTAGACCCGATCAGGTCATTCCCCGGCCGTGCGCAAGAGCTTGAAATTCTGGCGCACAAGAACTTCGTAGACAGAACTTCATCCTTTCAGTGTATACTAGACGCTTTCTGTAGTTATCTTTCACCAGTGATTTATCTGCGGCACCTGCCTGGGTTCTGAYCTATGGCGGGAGTTTAATATAGGATATCCAAGAGCCAAGGTAAGATGTATTAAAAAGTACAAAACATGCCGAGTTATTCAGTTATATGCCGCGACGACTAACAAAACTCTCAAGGTCTTGCGAAGTGGCGACAGCGAGTACAAATTTGCGGTCGCTATCGGTGACTAGTGCTTGGTYAGAATGTTGCAAGTCAGTCCAAGCGTTGGAAAGAACGCACCTAAAGCAAATATGTTGGCTTTCAAGAATTCCTCAAGTTCTGAGAGGGGTGTCCATGGGGTTATGAGGGTATAGGGCTCCGAAGATTTGCGGACAAATTTAGTCATGTATGTACTGATCTTATCGGTCTGCGAGATAAACATGTCAGTCTCTGCAGCTCAGAGGAGAGCCAAGCTGGACTCGCACTGGATCTGCCTGTTTGGCTTCCCATTTCTCCTTGAGTTTGGCAACATCTATGTAACCGAGTGGTCTCCTACTGCTATCGAGGACGCTGTGAAAGAATGAGCTTGAAGGGATCAGCTCAGGGTGGTTTAACGCACGGAATGTGGGAGAAATCACGTTCGTAAGCAAGTTCTATTGCCCGAGCAATGGGTTCGGAGGACGGTAAGGCGAATGCAGGAGGGAGTTGAAGATCCTGACCCACAATCAATTGTGCGGTTTTATCRTAGAGATGGCTGGTAGACTGACCTCGACGACAGCGCCCCGGTATTTGTCAGCGCCCGATGTTTCGGCGAAAGGTTGTGGGACTGTAGCACTTGCTACGGTCGTCGACATTGTATATATGCGTCTCGGGCACCGGGTTGGTGGAGGAACAAGTGGAAGCAGTAGCCGCTGAGGAATGATGATCTCGCCACCGAGAAGTTAGGGTTAGGGTCCGGCGTTTCGCCAACTCCAATATGTCGCAAGAACAAGACTCGCAGGCGCCCAAGCCCATTCGTCGGCTGGAAGAGTCGTTGATCAACCGCATAGCCGCAGGCGAGGTCGGTCAATGCGCATGACTTGGGATATCATCCGGTTTCATGACCACAGATCATACACCGTCCAGCTTCAGCTTTAAAGGAGTTAATCGAGAACAGCCTAGACGCAGGCTCGACCTCGATACGCGTCACAGTCAAGGATGGGGGGTTGAAGCTGCTGCAGATACAGGACAATGGATGTGGCATACGCGTGAGTACTCGCAAATAGCGCGTGGAACACGCAATTGAGAGCGACTTCAACAGAAAGACGATCTGCCAGTTCTTGCCGAGAGATTCACTACCTCAAAATTGTCAAATTTTGATGACCTGTCCCGTATAAGCACCTACGGTTTTCGAGGGGAGGCTTTGGCCTCCATGTCCCATGTCGCTCATTTATCGGTTATCACGAAAACTAAGAAAGATACTGTTGGCTGGAAGTGAGCAACAAAAGATAGTGCTCGCGGTGACAAAATGGTTAATGTCCCTCCCTCCAGAGCGTCATATATTGACGGCGTTCTAGTTGATCCAAAGACCCGCCAGCGTGCTGAGCCTAAACCTTGCGCTGGAAACGATGGCACATCAATCATAGTAACACCTCTCTGCTCTTGGTAATTAGAGATGAAATTTACGGTCCTTTTAGRTTCAAGATATCTTTTATAATACTCCAACCCGGCTTCAGGCTCTGCGTAATACCTCTGAGGAGTATTCACGCATTCTCGACGTGATCACCAGATATGCTGTTCACAATTCCAAGGTCTCCTTTTCGTGTAAAAAAGTTGGTTTAGTTTTCAGGGTTTTTACCTCGGCTCACTTTTCCTCAGTCTGCCTCTTCTTCGCCTGATATTGCGACGCCTGGCTCAGCAACAGTTATCCAAACTATACGGCTCCTCTATGGCCACTCCATTGCAACGCACTTGCTGGAGGCCAATGTCTCTTCAGAGAAATCATCCGACTCCAACTCTAATGAGGATGATGAAGCTATGGACGTCGACTTGCCTACTGGCGCTGGTTCCTGGTCTGCAGAGGTCTACTTCAGTAACGCTAACTATCAAGCCAAGAAGATGGTTTTTCTGTTGTTTATCAATCGTGGGCGCCCAACTACGCTAAAACCCTGTCTGGTTTACTTATTCCATGTCAGACCGCCTTGTTGAATCCCAGAGGATGAAGCGCTCTTTTGAAGCTGTCTATCATGGAGTCTTGCCTAAAGGCGCATTCCCTTTTGTCTGTCTCAGGTACAATAACTCGGTCTATCATGCCAAGTTCCCGTTTAACATTAATACAACAGTTTGGTCATTGATCCTCGCTCYGTGGATGTGAACGTTCATCCAACGAAGCGCGAGGTTCACTTCCTTGACGAGGAGCAAATCACGGAACAGATTTCAGATGCTATGCAACAAAAGTTGGTATCGCAAGGTCAGTCRCGGACCTTTGAATATCAGGTAGGTCTCTCCTCTACTAGCGTTTYGAATCCCTCAGATTCATACCAAGACAGACCCTATTGACTTCCAATGCTGCTGGACCTTCCGTTATGAGAAAAARGAACRCGAAAGGGCGTGAGGAGGATGATAGTACAGGAGAGAACGCGTCRYWAGAGTCTGCAGCACCGGTGGSGACGCGTAAGTTCTTGACGCCAAAATATGGCGTTGATTATATTCTAAATTGGCTTTCTCCAGCTCAGGAAAAGAAGGCGTACTCGTATAATAAAGTCCGAACTTCTCTCAAAGATCGCACTCTCGATTCYATGTTTCCTGTTGCCAATCCCACGCAACTGAAAGAATCAGCTGGAACAGAYAAGGGAAAAGGTAAAGCGCCCGAAGGAACACTGACAAGTTCAAAGACGAGGGAGATCAAGGAGTCGGAATGCGTGCTTACTTCAGTAAAGAGTCTGAGAAAGAAWGTTGAAGAGRGCAAGCATAGGCGTAAGTCTTGTTGCCGCTCAAAGCTCATTTAATCTGATTTWATCTACAAGAATTGACGGAGATTCTCGAGAAACACACATTTGTTGGAATTGTTGATCTGCATAAGTGCCTATCCCTTATACAATATTCGACCAATCTCTATCTTGTGAATCATAGCTCCCTTGCGTGCGTTACATTCCGTGAATATCGCCGTTCGATGACATCTAGCCTTACCTGCATACAGAGAAGAGCTTTTTTACCAAGTTGCCCTCCGCCAGTTTGGCGATTTTAGCAGGCTCAAGCTCGAGCCGCCTCCTTCTCTCAAGAATCTTCTCGAAATTGCTATCGAAGCTGAGGACTCAGCTGGAGAAAGCAGTCTAAGTAAAGGACAGATTGTAGAGGTCCGCTGTTTTCTTCTTTCCCTTTCGACTTCAYGTATGCTCAAATTCGATATAGCGGATAGCTGATATACTCGTCGCCCGTCGCGAGATGCTTGCCGATTACTTTTCTCTGACCATATCAGAATCGGGGCATATACACAGCCTCCCGCTTTTACTTCGAGACTTTATTCCCAATCTTGATTACTTGCCCATGTTTTTGATGCGGCTGGGGCCTCAGGTACATCATTCTCGTACTGTCCAAAGTATTCGGTCAACGCTAAGCGGCCAATGCAACAGGTCGACTGGACATCGGAGACCGAGTGCTTTGACACATTCCTCCGCGAGCTTGCGTATTTCTATAGTTTAGGTTCCACTTTTTCCCGCTCCGAGWCCGACATGTCCAAGGAAGAAGGGTCACAAGATAAGGCCGACCGCTGGCAAATTCAGCATGTTTTGTTCCCAGCTATGCGGCACTACCTTGTACCTCCCAAATCGCTCCTGGATCGTGATGTTGTCCAAGTTGCGAGCTTGCATGACCTCTACAAGGTCTTCGAACGGTGTTGATGAGAATAACCAATCCAGAACTCTATTGAGACCATGGCTACTTACAGGGCAGATATAGATAATAGGTTACATCAGTTTGCGAATAGTAATAATACATATATRTAAATCCTGCCTAATGCTGTATATAATCGTTACTGAAATAAAAGAAAACCAAGCGACAAAAAAAAAGTGGATGTATGYGGGGTTACTGCAGGACAAGCAAAAGATAAAGGAAATTATGCAAATATTTTAGAACCTATTGCCATTGATCGCGCGCCCATGTAATGCAGGTGAATCAAATATAAAGGCATCTTCGTCCGACTCGGTGTCACTCTCGTGCTCGGTTTCTGCAGAATGGCCAATATGTCGGACCTGGAATGCGTCTGTRAACGGCGTCTGGGGTACATCAGAGACCGTGCCCGCTGCAGTCGATTTGGCAAGGATAGCAGCCACGCGAGCTTCAACCTTCCTATTGGGCAGCGAGGGAGTGCCCATACCCGAGGGCCCATCTTCTCGGAAGTAGCTGGTAAGGTCATGCAGATTCTTAACTAGACCTCCCAAGTCTTCGACAGATCCTGAATAACCGCCCATSGAAGTGATCGCTTCGAGTTCGGGTTCAAAGATGATTTGAGAAGGCCGAGAGGGCATAGAGCACGTATCGAAGACTGCCATGACGTTTGCGCGGCACGCATCTCTAAGTGTATCAATCTGGGGAACACACCAACCGGAATCCTCTGGGATGCCAAAGATAGTAGCAATCGCCTCTGGAACACGYTGCGACATGCGCCCATGCATGCTCATTCGGAGTACATGCTTGGCTGGTGGACCTCCTGACATGATCATTGGTTCCTCAAGGACGTCAAGAGCTTGGGCAGCCAGATCAGTCTCTAGAAGGCGGAGCAAAGGCATGAGCAGCTCCGAACCGAGGAGCTCAACCGGTCCCCACGTCTCTCGCTGTTGGAAAAGGAGCTTCAGGATTTGCATGGCTTGGATACGAAGCCAGGTGTCACTATTCAGAACGAGACCCAACAAGAGTGTGACGATCTCCGTCCAATATTGGCTGCCRTAGTGTTCGCGGAGAGAGGATATAGATTGTCGCATGAAATCATCCTTGGTTCGAAAATGGCCCTTTGCGAACGAATTCATGATTCTAGATATGCTCTGTCTCCCTTCCTGGCCTGCCAGCGAGCTGATGTTTTCCGCAAGCTCGACTAGAGCACTGTCTTTGCAGTCGTTGACCATAGCGTGGAGGCACCACGGCAATGAAACAGTATACAGATCGCGTACGCGTCCCCCGCTAGCATCGACTAGTCGATCATCTTGAACCTGGGCAAGCTTTCGCAGAATTTTCATAGTTGCCTCGCATGTCACCGAGGACCGAAGACCCTTCAGAAGTAAATGCTGCAGAAATGCCTGTCCTTCCCAATCGATCGGACGCTGTGATAGGAGAAGGTCGGATGTGGATGGGTCATCGAGATCGATCCTGGTAAGGACGGAATCTAATAATGCCAGCGCTTGCGAAAACTCCTTCTCAACTGTTGTTGAGAGACAGGCACACGAACACCAAAAGAGTTGGGGTAGGAGGGACTTGTCGACGTCTCCGACTTTCGAGATGGCGATAATGGTCAACAGGATCTCTGAGGAGAAAGATTGAATATTTTCGTCTGGGGCGGCGATGGTATTGGTTAAACGGCCTAGGAGAAGCGCGAAATCGGCTTGTTTAACACGGGGCATCAAAGCTCTGAATAGCTGGAGGGAACGGAAGGCTACGCTTCGTATGGAGCAGGCTGTRCCCCAYGAAAGGGCCAGAGATCCCCAGTGGTTGACAATTTGAGGGTGTARAGGTTCAAGGAATCTAATCGCTCGAGAACAAAGCCATTCCATCTTGMCTTCGCAAACCTCTGGTGGGTCATCCTCCTTCCAATAGTGCTCCTCAATTTCGTCCTCTAATTGGGCGATAGCATCTTTGATYGTGGACCGGCTCCGGGAAATAAARCGATCTACGAGCTCCGAATATCCCGGAGTCCAAGAACGGAGAATCTGGAAAAGCATGGCTTGAGCTCGTTGCCGGACATAAGTATGGCGGTGGTCTATATGAGTGAAGAGGGCGTGGAGAAGAGCAGGTAATTGGGACTTTGATTCCCAGCATCTCTGGAGCACAACGTCGGAAAGGAACAGCCAAGCGTACTGCGCCGATCCGAGGGTGAGCCGTGGCTCGTCCGAAAATAGGTCATTCAGGTTTGACCACAAATCCATGTCCTCCTCGTTTGGGAACTTGAGCTTGTGTTCGATAGCAGGGAGCATCCTCGCCGGCTCAATAACCGAGCATAGGTCCTCGAATATTTGCCGCCCTATATGCGTCTGGCACAGGGCTGCAACGATATTGGCTGCACATGTGATGAACTTGGTGTTCCCCACCTTGCTGGATTGCTCCAACAAAAACCGGATTGCGGCGTGTCCATTTGAATGGTTCGGTGGCTCGACCAATTTTGTCCACATGACCAAGATCTGTTCGGGGTGACTTGCGCTATAGTGAAGCGTAAGGGACATGAGGTAGAATAGACATGAGACCCCCTCCTGGGATAAACTCGTCCGGTCTTCGGTCATGAGAACGATATGGGGCAACCAAAATTCGAGGCTCTGTAATAAGAGCAGTACGACATTCGGATCCTTCCCTGGTAAGTTTGGCAACCACTCCCCAATTTGCTTGAGCATGCTGATCGCCTGACCGGGGTGCTCTCCGGCAAGGAAGCCCGAAATGAGTCGGTGGGCGTGAATGTAGGCACATGAGGCTGAGCTGCCCGCCGTAGCCTCGAAACTCGACATCGTCAGAAGGCCTTGTGATTGTTGATGAACAACTTCAAGCATATGGAAAGCTCGGTGACGAATCTCGGGAAGAGGATGTCGCAGGTTCGAGAGCCCGAGGCAGGTGACCTGACTGAAGCCAAAGGAACGCGTAACATTGGAACAGACCACCTCTGAGACGACCTCAAAGAACTGCCTGCTGCTGGGGTCCGTTTCTTCAGCGATAACAACAGATCTGTGCATGATCGCAGAGATTGCCTCGGCAGTGAGCTGAGGTAATATTAAGATAGACTTCAGGGCTTTCCTGTAGGTAATGTGTTAGGCGGGCTATATATACAAGTTAGGGACAAAAATTTTCAAACCTGCTACGGGCTTGACTGGGACCGTGAGCAGAAGCAGAAATCGCTCTCAGTCGGTCCAGGACAGCACTGGGAGTCAGTGGTTTAAATAGCTCCGGAGAAAGCCTTTCCGGCAGATCGGCACGCTCAGTCGGCGAGTTTGCAGAGTATTCCGGAGGGAATAATGCTTTTGCCTGCRCCGACAACTATGAGCCATACGCAAGATGGGAAAAGGTCAGAAAACTCACACAAAGAGATGCCAAAGCCCCGACAGCAGCATACGATARSAGYGTTGTCTCCGCCAGAAACCTCTCCATCGCAATAGYAGGATCCATTCGTGGGTCGGCACCCGCCGCCACCCTCTTCATCGACTGCAGCCTATTCACCGCCCCCTCGCTTTGGGGCCCAAATTGACACCACTCCTCGCACAGCCTATACAACGTYARATGCATATTGGCCGAAACGAACCGATCAGAATCCTTGATAAATGTCAATGCATCAAATACCCTCTCAATCGTCCCACAGAAATACCGCCTTAGTCTCTGCAAGCCATAGTTATCCCTCATCTCCGGTGCACTCAAGAAGCCCTGAGTGTTCCGGATGAAGGTCAGAATGTTCATGAGGCTCATCTGTCGCCCAGTTGATCGTTGATCTTCCAAAAGGTGAGCGGTGAGGAAATATATCCTCGCCACAGCAGAATGCAACCTCTCCTGCCTCCTACTCCGATCCATGCTCGCGAGCCCACCGCCCGCCTTGGCCCTTGCATCATCAATCAACTGCCGGGTGCCCAATAAACCAATACCAGCATCGGTCACCATGCCCCCCGTGACCTTCACCCTTGGGTCGTAATCTGTCTGCCTCCCCGCTAACGACTTCAAGTCCTCCAACAGCTGCGGGTATACATTTGATGGGAACGAGCTGATGCACAGCACCGCGGTGTCCCTGAATAAGGTRTATTCAGAGTCTAAAAATGGCGTCARMCGTTTGAAGAGATATCTCGAGTTTGGATATTTCCGGAGCTCGACCTGCGGGTCCGAAGAGACGTGTGCTGGGGTCCCCTGGGGTACACCCGAAGTGTTGACATCTGGTAAAATGGCGGTCGAACAAATGATCTTCATCCACATATGCCACTGGTCAACAATAGATTTGCTTTCCCTGATCATTCGGAGCCCGTCTTTCTCTGCCGCTGCTGCAGAAAGAAACCCTCCTCCGCGGTTTAATCCATTTCTAGAGTTGCTCAACCCGGCAAGCTGAGAGATTTGAGGGTGGAACCGGAGTGCCGCGGCTGCAAGCATATCGCGGAACAGGGGCAATGAAGACTCGCCGTGCTCCATGCAAGATTGCATGAATGAAGGGAAAACATATCGCCAAAGTTTCTTATCAAGCTCATGCGCACTATCAGCAATGTCGAGCATGGCATCCGGCCTCCCCGTCGTCTTCCTCTGCTTGAGCCGGTCAAGCTCCGATTTCTCGAGGAGATCATCATAACCATCGAGGTAAGGGTGGTCGACCCCATTTAGCAGCCTATCCACAATATGCATTGTCAGCGACACATCCGCTTGAAGTTTCTGGATGTCCACAGTGAACTGGCCAAGGAGACGAATAACTTGAACTCCAATCGTCCTGGTCCCTAGTTCCCCGTGAGCGAGGAGGAACAAACTTG
>JAECYV010000036.1:263089-296303 GCA_023014305.1 Lepiota subincarnata
CTTCGTGTGCCACCGGCCACAGGCTTGTTCGTGTCACTACGTACAAGGATATGGACGTAATTAAGATCGTCCTGTGAGCGGTGGTAGTGTCCTCATCTATCTGGAACAAAAGGTGTCTTCTACCAAATATCTGCTTGAACCTATTTATCCAATCTCGGACAATGCCAACAGGACGTCGCTGAMCCCCAATGGTCTTGACAATCGTGCCGGCTGCTCAGTTGAACAAAAGAACCATCGCTCGAAAGGCCAAATCATTTCGGAGTCCAAATTCCAAGCGGTGATCAGGACAGAAGGAACCTACCAGGAGMATTTTTTCATTTGCTGAGTTGCAAAAGCCCAAACGCCCCGATCAAGCCAAGCTTTCTCCCGACACATCTTGACTTCTCAAWAWTTTTCATTCGAAATGGCCACAGRACCAGTTCTCTCCCTGGCACAGCTCTGGGGAAACCCTGAGTGTTTGCTATACCCTTCAAGTGACATGGCATGCCTTTGTCCCTGCCATTTATTACCTGGATGRCTGCGGAYGCTTAAATYGAGGGAATAAGGTTACTTAGTACCAGCCTTGCTGACAAYCATYGYGGTTCCCRTTTCATACGGCTGCAGGGCCTTTTCCTCTTCCCTTCATCCAATTKTACGTCTGAAATACACAATAATTTATTGTTTATTTTCRATAATTTTCCCATCCCACTTGTTCCAACCTCTCAACCTTCGCAAGAACTTCTTGCTCCATCGACTTCATGTATTCATTCATGGCCTCAACCAGCGCAGGATTTCCAGCCGACAGTATTCTTGCCGCCAATAAGCCTGCATTGACTCCGTTATTAATAGCAACCGTCGCAACGGGAATACCTCGCTAAATTCGAATATCAAAGTCAGATTTCTTCAGCTTGCAGTGATATAACCATCTTCCCAACCACGTACCGGCATCTGAACGATACTATGCAGTGAATCYACACCATCCAAGGTACTCCCCTTGACAGGAACACCGATCACAGGCAACGGACTCATAGCAGCTACCATACCGGGGAGATGAGCAGCACCACCAGCTCCGGCAACAATAACACGCAGGCCCCTCGTCACGGCGGACCGTGCGTACTCAACCAGGCGATCAGGCGTTCGATGTGCAGAGACAATAGTGAGCTCGTAAGGTATTTGGAATTGATCGAGGATCCGCGCGGCTGGTAGCATGACGGGCAGATCCGAGTCCGAACCCATGATAATACCGACGAGTGGATTGCGATTTGAGAAGCCTGAACCTGGGRTCTGAKCAGCGGGCGCATAAGTTTCGATCTCGTCTGGTGTGGATGATGGAAGGGATTGGAGGAGAGGTCTTAGACGAGATCGGAGCTGGGCATCCGAATTAGCAACAATGGTGATATGTCCCATTTTGC
Organism: Lepiota subincarnata; assembly: GCA_023014305.1. Lineage (NCBI taxonomy): Eukaryota > Fungi > Basidiomycota > Agaricomycetes > Agaricales > Agaricaceae > Lepiota > Lepiota subincarnata. The sequence continues at coordinate 264,481 of JAECYV010000036.1, forward strand.
GACCTTTGCGACATTCTGCCTTGCCATAAAGGTGAACTGTGGCACCTGGGATGGTCAGAGCAACTTGTACAATGTCGTCTATTTCTTKCAYGGATGAGGAATGCCCAATGAGATTGAGCATGACTGTGGAAGGAACCTTGAGTGCGGTAGAACCCAAGGGRAGGGAGAGGATTGCGCGAAGGTGGTTYTCATACTGCGAAGTCTCGCAAGCTTYGATGGWATAGTGGCCAGAGTTATGRGGACGGGGGGCGATCTCATTGATGTAGATTTCTCCTGTGGGACAAATATCACTCGATATCTACAGAATACGCGGGAGGGGCGCCCACCATTCTCCATAAGGAACATCTCCACACCAAATATGCCAGCTCCTGGCAGAGATTTGATTGCTTCCTCTGCGACCTTTCGTACCCGAGGTTCCAAACCTCCATCACGGCTTCTCAATGGTGCAAACACGAGATGACAGATGTTGTCCTTGTGAACAGTCTCGACCACAGGGTATGAAACGACGTCTCCGCTCGTCGTACGTACAACCATCACCGCGATTTCCTTGATAAACGGTACCCACTTCTCGGCATACAGAGGTCGGCCTCCAAGAGTGGCAATAGCTTCTTCCACCTGCGACAGGTCCCGCACTACGTAGTTGCCTCGACCATCATAAGCTAGTGTACGACTTTTGAGCATTAACGGAAGTCCGAGCTTCTGAGCGGCTGCACGAATCGAATCCGAAGTGTTTTCGATGCTTATGTATTGGGAGACCGGGGATCCGTGAGCAGATAGATGTTCCTTCTGCTTAAACTTGTCCTGGATAATTTTAATAGTGGATGGGCTAGGGTGAATGGCAACATCGCTCGATTTCTGGATCTCTTCGAGGGCATCGGCATCGACATGCTCAATTTCCACGGTCAAGATATCTACTTTTGACGCCAGTTCACGGATTTTAGCTGGATCTGCGAAAGAGCCGTCGATGTGAGACAAATGAGGCCCCAAGGGTGCAGTAACCTGCTTTGCGGGTGCGTGCTCTCCAGAGTCGAGGATGACGACGTTGACATTCAGAAGCGACGCTGATGCCGCGAGCATGCGGCCGAGTTGGCCGCCCCCTGGGTGAAAATGGTGGGTACGATGCGCAGAGGATAACAAGAAGATTCTACGGGGCTGTACTTTAGAATGCGACGCTCTGTGGCTGGCTGTTACTTACGCGTACCAAGGATCCCAATCACCTGTTTCGACATGGCGTTGGTTCTTGATAATCAGACAGGCTGTTTTTTTATTTGGTTTTCGTCAGAGGACCCTAGCATAGGGTTAGGGTTGCGCTTGCCACAAGCCACAAGCACACCATCATGTCCTGGAGGGCCATCCCTCGTGCGCCAAAGATACCAGGACTCTTCAGGCATTTCCCCCGCACAGAGGATGACACTGGATAGTCGTTCTGATACACGACTGGTCGATGGCTATATAACGAGCACAAGCGTATGTGTGCCCATTTCAACAGCTCCAGCTTATCCTGCTAGCACAGAGAATCAAGCACGCTGTGTTCGTTTGATCCTGAAATTTTGCCAGGGCTGCCTACCAAGTTACACGAGTCAGCTGTCGCACAGATTTTGTAAAGTGGAAGAAAAAGCACGTCGACCTTTGGAGGAGCAGACGTTCTTGTGGAACCTGTAATGAACAGGTTCTTACAATAAGACGTTCCGCTTGACCTGGGATAGCCCCCTGAATGTCATCACGCGTATTCCATGGCCCCTGGCTGATCTTTCTTTCGTGGCGAGCTCGAGTTTGCCAGGGAGGTGCTCAAACTTCCGGTTCCTCAAGTCCTCATCTGGAGTAGTGTGGATCAAGGCCAAGTTGACGAACAGTGCCGAGGCAGGTTTTATCATCATGAAGAAGGTTCCTGTAGTGCGAATGCTGGAAGGATTTTCCAATGTCAGTCAAGGTTCTTCCAACGCTGGAAGGCCTACTGGATGAGAAAAAAAAAACACTCTCAAGTCCCTTCGCTTTTCGGGCATCAGTGGAAGGCTCTACTTTAAGGAACACGTCAGCTCTGATCTACACCACGCTCCACTTCTTACGGGCCCGGTTGACGATGCCACATTGCAGCTCTCCGAAAAGTATTGGGTCGGTCCATTAATTAATCATCTGATGGTGGCGAGGGATAGGGCCCATGCCTCTTAGTCGTGGCCCACATACGAGTTTTATCCCAACAATACGCGCTCAAATTCTAACTCAGCTACTGCAAGGTCTGATACAATTTCTTTTTTCCTCGCCGCTGCAAAGAATGAATAAGATGGGTTGCACGCGAGAGCTGTGTTCTTGTACGCCGCGCCATCAGTGATCTCGAATACTCAAGGAACGGAGAAATAACTGGTGTGCCTTTTCCATCTAGGGATGGGAGATATTATTCCTTTCTGTCGTAGTGTTGGGCCAATCATTTGTTGCTATGGATCAGATGATGGCAAATAGAGGGGTACCCGGGAGCCGGGAGGTCCTGTGAGGGGAGGAGCGAGTGGATGGAGGGGGTGTCGAGATCCAGGATGAAGGTCGGAGAGGAGAGGGGATTTCGGAGGAGGGAGACGGCAGGCGTTTGTTCATTGGGTAGTAGTGGCCGCGAGAGGGATTGTCTGTAGGGTCGGGCTCAGTCGGGACTCCCGGGGTGAGCCCGCGCTTGCACTTATTGCTCGTTACCCATGTAGTCAAACTTAGCTGTGTGAATTGGRGGAGAATATTCGTTGTTATTTGATTTAAAAAGTCCTTGAGCTATAAGGTGGTTAAATGCCAGCCAATCAGCGAAGTGCTAGTTCCCAAATACAGTCCGATCCAATCACGTGATGACATATTTTCCGCTCTCGTTTGTTAGCGCTCCCCGAGTTGGCATCGACATGTTCAGGTTGTGTCTCTCCCAAGGTATGTAATCCCTACAAACACGAAAGCGGACAATATCCTTAAATACCATCAACTCCTTAGCTTCGCGGCCACTGACCCAGGTGTCCTTCGCTCCRTCTAACTCATCCACGTCTTCCTCCTTCCACACCGCGGCCGTCCTCTACGCTACTCGCCGACAGGGCCAGTCCGCCAAGAAACAAAATATCCAACGCTCGCAGGCACGTCAAAAGAAGGAGGCCGAGAATCAACCCAGCGTCGTTCTGGGTACCCGGCCAAATGAGGAGGCCCACTTATGGCCCAGCTGTGATCTCGCGAAGTGCCTGGTGAACTCTACCARCCTCAACGGACCTCCTGCCTCCTCCTCCTCCTCCTCATCCGCCTCCTCTTCAACGCCAATTTCTTCAACCCCCGTGGAATCCATCGAGATACCCGGATTCGGAACGACGGTTACGGTACCACAACACCTAAACTACGGTGTTGGCCAAGTTGAAAAACAGCTACTCTTCGAAGACCTCCCCATCCTCAGCGCACAAGGCCCACTTCTCCGATCTGGGTCCAACTTCAATGCCGTGTTTGGCCCGAAAGCTACAGTCACCCCCGAGATGCTCGCTCAGAGGCAAGCCGAGGCCGTYCAGAGGGAGACCGTCAAGATGGACGCGTTTGCCAAGGTGTTGGATTTGAGGAATGCGAATGCAAAGGGTATTGCRTATGAGAATCGGAAGAAAATTATTTTGGCGTTCTCTACGCCTGAGAATCCTTTTGATCCTGGACGTGCAGAGGTACAAGGTATGTCCTTTTTTTTTGTGCATACTTCGGTGGTTTCCCTGGACTCACCTGCTTTTTTTTTTTTTTGTAGCCGCACTTTTGACCTACCAAATTCGCAATTTATGGGGCCATCTAACCAAGTATAAACGTGATGTCGGGAAYCGGCTTGGTCTTCGCAAACTCATCCATCAACGCGCTAAAATCCTGCGATACTTAAAGTCGAAGAATCAGGACCGTTATGAATCTCTTCTACCCCGACTTGCTCTAGTTCCATCGAGTGTCGAGGGCGAGCTTGTAATATAACCTCATCACGCTAATTCCATCGATATATACATAATTTCAATTTCAATTTCTTTTAGACCAGTATAGTACATGACTACAAAAAAAAAAAGACCAAAGTCGACATCTACGTTTCCTGTTTCAACTTTGATCGACTGAGCCTTGGTCGTGCATTCCCAAAACCGACAACGATAGTGTATAAACGATAGAAAACAAAGACTCGAAACACATCTAGCTCAAAAAACAAATGCATTGATCAATGGCAAAAATCCATGCGAACAATTGCCACCCATCAACAGATTCCAATCTCCAAGAGCAACAAGAGGAAAGCGACAAAAAGCGACARCTCTACTCCCCAGAGCGATACGGAGAATTAACTTGACTTAGTGCAAGGTATTTGAGGAACAAAATGGAGAACAAATGCATAAGCGATAATAAAATATCAATGATGACGAGGAAAGACAAATGAAGTGGTGGGCTACAGTTGACATTGTTTGTTGAGTGATAGGGTAATGCAGTGTTGAAGGGTATTGTTATGCAATGGTGCCTGAACTGGGACGTCCGCAATCYGGATGGGCGTGAGGGGGGCATCGCGAGAGGGAGGGATGAGCGGATAGGACGATATCAATGCCGAGATGAGATAGATAGGATAGTTCATGATGTGTGTTCGAGTAGGGTAAGACCACATTATCTGCGTTCTGTGCCAGAAGCCTGCTCCGCTTGTAGTTGCTGTTCCATCTGCTCGCGCTCGATGCGAACCTCAACTTTTAGTCGAGGTAGTTCCTCCGCGAGATTGACTTGCGTATCCTCCTGCCAGCGGTCAAGGGCCCACTCCCGCATGTATATGCTCGACTGCAGAGAATGTTACTACTCGTCACCAAGTGGGTACGGGAGACGAAGACGAACCTTGTAATATCGCTTCCCAGCATACTTCTTATGGAAAGACTCATGTCGGATGGGCTTGAGCACATAATTCAGCATGAGATTTGCGGTCGGAACTAGCGCGCTCTCTGGATAGCCTGAGTAATGAGCAAGATTGGGCGTCTGAAGAAACATTAAATCAGGAACAAGAGTCAATAATCCTTGGTCTCACCCATTGTTCATATCCCAGAGCGAACCTCGCGAGCCAGATAGATGCGGCAGCCATAAGAGAAGGAGGCGCCGCAATTAGCCGCCATTCAAGACAGCTTATCTCTARAAGGTATTTTGCCAGTGTTCGAACTTTGACATCGTAACCGTCGGCCTTGCTGACACGCCTAAGATAATGTACTGGATTAGGGTAACTTAGATTCCAGTCCAAGGTCTTCATGACGTAACGCTCGGCTTGGAGAATCTCTGGCTCCGTATAGGTTGAGTCGGCACAAAGGAGGAAATGTGTGACTGATGGCGAAACCACTTCCTCGAACTTGGATGCGATGAATAAACATGTCACACCGACGAGTTGGAGTTTCGCCAGCGAAACAACACGAGCAGAGAGAAAACGGTCGATGAGATTGACACAAAGGAACAATGTCTCCGGCAGGAGGCGGAAGCGAACATGCACTTGGATGAGCCAGTCCATGAGGATCCCACGCATTTTCCATGCGAGCTCTTTCTGACTTTCCATATAGTGGGGGTTTGGCATCGTAGTGAGCTATTAAAACGAGGGATCAGAAACTGAGYAGCTCAAAATACGGTAATATTCACCTCAACCTGGCGCAAATATTTAAAGATCTCGATAACATATTCGCTGACCATCAAGGGATCGTCAATATCGTCGGCATCAAGGTCATCCCATGCAGAATTTTCTGGATCGGCCTCAGGCTCATCTGCAAAGGCCTTAAGCTCAGCAGCAATGCGAGCGGCGATGACAGCCTCCTCGGCCGAAGCGCGTGTCTCTTCGGCGTCTGTTGGATCCTCCTCTACCTCTGGCGACGTCCGCCGTCTCTTCATATCACGATTGTCTTCGGTATTACCATCGCCATATGATGGTACCTTCGCATGGATCGAACGGTTAGAAGCACGCCGAGAGGATTGGCGATTGTCTTTTGTTGGAAGGGATCCGCGCTTGATAAGACTAGGTATCGCAGGGGGGTCCACGGCCATGGCATGTTCATCCCGGGTGGGAGCGACCTCCTTGACCTGCTGGCGCAATTCCTCTTTTTCCTTTTTTGCGACACGACTAACGGGAGGTTTTGGGGCTTGCTTTGTCCCAACTGTCCGTAAAGGTTGGCGGGTGATGGTGGGTTTGGCCTTCAACACAACACCGTCGAACGCCTCCTTGGTGTTTTCCTTCTCCTTCCCCTTCGCTACGGCAGCCTTGGGYTTATTGACGATTGCGACTTCGCCCAGAGCCTCCCGCTTCCTCTTGACGGCGGTAGGATCCGCCTTRATGTCGCTGGCTGCGATGGCTTTTGCCCTTGATGCCGCAGTTGCCCGGGTGACCCCGCCAAGACCGGAGGCGGCGGCAGTGGTCCCCGCAGCAGAAGGAGGCTTGCTCCTCGTTGCGATGCGCGAAGGCCGAGCGTTTGCATTTTCGTTGTCCTTGAGAGCAGTGGAACGGGTTACCCGAACCGCGCGACGTGTCTGTGGGGTGGTGAGCAAAACCAGAGGACCTAAAAAAAAAAGGCAGGGAGCGCGTACTGGTATGGCTGATGACATAGCGACCAGTCCTCGGTATGAAGTGCGGGTGAAAAGGACTGTCGGTGGTCGCAGATGATAGAATACAATTGAAATGACTGCAAACAGGAAGGTATATCCAACAACACGTGATAAACAAAACACATCCAAGCAAGCGGAACGCGCCAGTCACATGGTCTTCGCGCCCAGCAGCGTGCCCCCATTGTTCGCGCGTCCGACCCTGCCATCAGTCATCATGGCGGTGGTCGGGTACACCAAGCGTGTTTRYGTGTCTCTGCTRGCCAACGTCTTTTATTTTATTTATCGCAACTCACATGGCATCCKCAGCACATCACCAGGCCTGATCGAAGCTCMAAAGCCTCAGCGCTTGAACACTTGAGTCCCTGCYACCCGAGTGGCTGCTCGGAAGTTGTACAGCATTTCGAGACCCTGCACCAAGTCSAGTCTTRACTTGGCAAAARATWACAGCAAGTRACTTGGARYYCMTCCGACTCTGGGTGAAAACGGCGGGCGCTGCTTGATTACGGAGTAYAAAACTTGGACCGAGACTAACARYACCCAAGKTKCTTCATCATGAGGAAAMTAGCTCCGACMRCCTCCATAAACRRCCACCGTCTTAGGTCCGTGTGCACCTTCAATGGCTGGGAGTRATATCGGGCCGTTGARCTCCGGCGGGTACATTAAAGACTTAAAAGGTCGATTGTTTCGTAAAACTCATCTACTTCCCCTATCACTATACTTATCATGTCAAACAATGCGCTAGCTTCGGACGAAACTCTGGCAAAGGCAATCGCTGAGCAACTCAGAGATTTGTCCATCAATGCGCCACCTGCACAGTCAGCCTCGAGTACTTCAAATATTCAGAAYGCCCTAGACTATCTCAACAAAGTAAAGTCGCGCTTCGACGATCGTCCAGAAGTCTACCAGGAGTTTCTTGGTATCATGGGGAATTTCCATCATCAACGGTAAGGAGTTTGCCCCACGTTGAGCGAATGGAATACAACTGGCGTAAATAGCATCGACGCTACCACAGTCACTCAACAAATTAACGAGCTTTTCAAGGGCCATCCCGACCTCATCAAAGACTTTGAAATCTTCACTCTTGGCGGCCCCTCTGCAGGGGCGCCAGCACAGGCACACCGTACCGATGGTGATGAATCTATCATGTCGAATAGGAAGCTAGATTCTACCAGCGGCACCATGGACGCCATCAGCGAACGACTCAAAGATGTATCCCTTGATACACCTCCCGTGTCTTCGAGCCCACGACCTCTGAGTATGCAGGACGCTCTGGACTACCTCGACAAAGTCAAGTTYCGCTTCACGCCAGATCGCACAGAAGTMTACGAAGGGTTTCTCCGTATCATGGGAGATTTCCGTAACCAACGGTGAGCAATCTGCCAGAGTTGAACAAACGAGACTTGATRAAACTGGAGTGATAGTCTCGACACTCCCGGRGTCGCCAAACGCGTTGTTACCCTTTTTGACGGCCATCCCGATCTCATAACAGAATTTGACAAATTTCTGCCTGCTGGTTTGTCCGCAAGGACGCTGGCCCAACCACCGCGCAGTGACGGCGATGAGGGGGGAAATAAATTTAGAGAATCCACTAATCGCGATGCCACAAGCCCTGGAAATGGTCAGTAGCGCATCGCCTGCTCTTTGTAGATAGAAACGAGATCACAATAATCATGTACGTCTATCCTTGTAGGATAAGGGGAGTGGCCCCCGATGGAGGGCGCGCACATAAAGTCGAATCAACCACAGGGTGAAAGGGATAGAGAATGGTTCGAATGATTTTCTTAGATAGAGCCCTAGCGGAAAGGGGCCTTCCACAGCAATTCGCACCACTTAGCCAAATTCGTATGATGTTATTTGTTCCCTGATGCTAAGTGGACAATGTATGATGATCCTGATTGCATCATGGCTTCTCTTGTGGAATCATAACGAGACCTTCGCTCYCYCTCTCCAAAGTTCCGATAACTGTTCACATGCCTTCATCAGCCCCGTTTGTCTCATCTCCTCACAAAACTCAGCAAGCCAGACGTCTCACTTCCATACATTCTCATCTCAGGAATAAACGGGATCATCTCAAGATCGTCATTACCCAGGACTTGGGTCCTGAAGCAACGTCGCTATTGCAACCCAGAGAATCACTTGAGGTTCTGACGGCGATGAAACTTTCGAATCGTACCAAGTTGAAGCTGAAACTGTTGATGTTTTTTATATATAGATCGTGCAATGGTCCGGGGACCATCCGTGTGGAAAGGACTGGATTCTGGAGAATGTCCCTGGCGCCGCTGCTCTGGTTGTTACCATAGTTGACAAAGTACGTCGGAGGGATGATAGGTTATCGGCTGCATTCCTTATTTTTTCTTCAGGTAGATGCGGATATTTTAGATGCAGGTGCGCCAACTACCATTTCGGTTTTTGTGAAGYTCTAGCTCTGACATGGAGCCGGTAGCTGGCCCAGACTTGCAGGTCGTTTCGACCATGTCGGTTGGATATGGTYCGTATCYCTTYTCTYCAGCATCAGAGCCCGTTCACATTTCTGGTAAACCTACAGAACACCTGGATATAAAAGCCATATCCTCCAGAGGAATCAAAATTGGATATACCCCCGAGGTCCTAACGGATGCCGGTTTGTCACCAACCTGACTTATCTRATTTCTCACAATCTCAACTCCTTCATATAGTTGCCGATATTTCCGTTATGCTTTCCCTTATGGCGGGAAGAAATGCCCGCGAAACCATGAAGGTAGTTGACGAAGGCCGAGTAAGTCCTTTCGAACTACCCTCCGGTCATACGGATAGCTTCATATGCTTCCAGTGGCCACAATACAACTGGTCGCCCTTCCTRTTCTGTGGTCCTCAACTCGGCTCYTCTCCCGTTTCAYCTAGACGCACTGCTGGTTTCATAGGCTTCGGAAGGATATCCCATGCCACTCTGGCTCGACTGATCCCATTTGGGATCACAGACTGCATATATGCCTCTAACCCCCAGTCCCAACCGGACCTTTCYCGTGACGAAGCTCTACGTCAAAAGTTTRGTTTACAGACATTACGTCGCACGGATATAGACCAGCTTGCCAGAGAAAGCGACGTGGTTTTCGTGCTCGCACCGGGTGGTCCCTCGACGTATCACATTGTAAATGAAAACTTTCTCAAAMAAATGAAGAAGACTGCGGTCCTTGTCAACGCCGCTAGAGGCCCGCTCGTGGATTCAGAYGCACTGGCCAAGGCATTGAGAGAAAAGTGGATTTGGGGTGCTGGAGTGGATGTCGTTGAAGGTGAACCCAACATCACTCTGGATCATCCTCTCGTCAAGGAGCCACGGTACCAATTCCTGTGTTCTATAAGTGAAAATGTACTGAATTTGTCTGTCAGCTGTGTGGTCCTTCCGCATATTGGAAGCGCGAGTACCGAATCGCGGATCGGGATGGCAACATTAGCCATCGAAAATGCGATGGCAGTGCTCACAGGGAAGTCAATGCCCAGAGAGCTGATTCTATAATGTGACATGTATTGCGGAAAGGAGGAATGCCATATGATATGTGATGTGATTAGAAGGAATTACAATGAAACAACAACCAATTTCATGGCTTTCGAATTRGAATTTTCTTTAGCTGYCTCGTCTGCTTTCCCTTCCGAGCCTGAGGATTTTTCGGAGAGAGAGGTCGAGGAYTGGTTGTTTGTTGTTTCCGAGCTGTACTTGGTCAATGCATGGGACCCCCGCATGAGGATGACTTCCACCCGACGTGGAGCGAAAAAATGCTATTGGCCGAGGATCAGTCGACGCACTACGTGGATCAAAGACYAACTCACTTGGTTCCAGGCGTTGATGAGGTTGATCGCGTAGGYAAGTTTTTGTTTTCGTGCTCTGCGTTTGGCTGCTTGGYTGATGTARCATGCTATAGGTTTCAGTGTCGATCAATGATGTGGACGGCAGAAAGTCTCAGAATGACCAACCTGCAGGACCGAGGCCAAGGAAAAGAGGGATGAGAAGAGCCTTGTGCTGCTGTTTCTTAGAGAGAGTAGTGCCGTCTTTCAAATCTTGCATGAACCTAAGACGGACAGGCTCAGGATTCCACCGTGGCGGTCCTGAAWTATATTGCGATCGCACCTCGCCCAGTCAGCTTGGCCAATATCCCTCTGCTCAAACGGATGCACAGGCGCCGAAGACTCTGGTAGACCTAAAACGAATCCCTTATCCAACGCCTTTCCGGATCCCTCCACTAATATTGTCATAGGCGCGAACRGTGTTAGTGTCGCGATGCTAACACTTGCGATTCGTGAGAACGCTGCAGGCGGGTCTGTATAGACACCAGGCTCGAGAATGGGGGCCTTGGGGTGGGCATCAATATGGCGCCGCTTCTCGTCTTGAATGAGTGACGGCCCTACAGTACCACCAAGCTCGTAGGGGGGCGGGGCGTCCACGCTCGTGCTTGTTCGTCCATTGTCGGTGAGCTGGTGGTCGGGCGACGATTGGGGTGCGGGGTCTATGATCATGATGCAGGCTGGGTGTTGAGGAGGGGGGGGAGGTTGGGGGGTTAAAAATTGTGCCCGGGTGCTTGGGCCGGCAGGGTTATATTGAACATGTGGAGACGCACAGTGACTGCGGTTCGCAGCTCTGGGCTCGTTTTTTGATGTGTATCAATGGAGATACGGATCGCGCCACCATGGGTTGGACCAAGGAGGATAGCCTGCTGCGGTTCGCCAGTGACGCGGAGTTTTAATCTTCCATCCTCGCACCCACAGCTAATGCGAATACAGAGGCATGACGAATAGGCGGTATGTATTRGTATCTCCCCTTCCCTTCTCGTTATCCAWTTCTRTGGTGACTAGCCCTATGAAGCTGTCACCCGACCAGCCTRGGRTGCTTTCATTTCGAGACAGCGGATGCTTGTCAAGACCGCTAAGCTTGGCCATGCCGCACATGAGGACAATCTCCATGTGACGGGGATGAAAGAAATGCTTTCATGGACAAGTCAGCGGAAGTTCCCATGCGACGGAGGAAATAATAATATATCAACGAACGTGGTTCCACAGGTCAACAACACTTGCAACAGCCTTTGATTTCCCTTTTTTCATTTGTTGCCGAATCAGATGTGTAGTCATAGAGCCTTTCAATGCTGTCATCAAAAAAACGAGGTTCCTCTGCTATTGCTGTTGTATACTGCTCACCCACAACAGGAATAATCGACACAATCGGGAGYCTGGCCATGTCATTCTGTTTTTCGGTAAGTTCCCCGGCAGCCTTGACTTCTTGGAGGAATCTAACACGGTTATCTCTGGGATCAGGGCCCGGGTTCYTTCTCTCCAGAAAGCAAATGCGCAGCACACCTTAGCCAATCCGACTCAGTAACGTCATGCGAAGCAAATGGRTGCGGCCGAGTCCTAGATGGCGGTGGCACTGCAGGGAAGCCYCGTGTTAGGTATTGTCCTGTGGCTATAAGGAATGTCGGTTCAAAGGAGGGGTACTGCTGTTGTGGTGCTTGTCGATAGAATGTGCTGCCAGTGGGTTGGGAAGCCTGTTGGGTGCCTGTGAGAACCGCATAGGGAGAGACTATGTCCGGGCGAGCAGTTGCGACGGTAGCATCTGTGTACGCTGCATCTGTGTACGCTGGAAGTGTGCTATCGGGTTCTGGGAACGCCATGGACGAGGAGCTGGCTGCTTCTGCTGACCAGGCAGGTGGTTGTTCGGCGGATGGGCCTGGTGTTCTAGGTAGCTGCTTTTCTTCAGGATATTGAAGGGGATCCTGGGCGTCGGAAGGTTTGGATTTAGACTGGTCAATGATCATTTTTACAGCTGCGAGCATCCAAAATCGGGTCGTTTACAGCTGTGGAAGATGTTAGCGATGCGGCGATGTAGCTGCACGGCTAGCAGCATATATATGCGCTCCGTGTCCCACGGTTCACGGATCGCCACAGCACAGCCTTGTAACACATGAGTACCAACGCGCGACACCCTTCTCTCTCAAGTCTTCCTCGAGCCTCGACGGAAGCAACTAACATTTGACAGGGGAACCATTACAAAAGTTACGGTCTACTGGTCCTCACAGACGTGGTCTCCCCCTGGCGAACTCTCGCGTTCCCTTTGGTCAAACAATTGAATATTTGCGCCCTTTCGGGTGTATAATAATCGTTCTCTTGTCAGTGAACTGCTCAACGTCGTAGCTGCCATATCCCGACGCGCCTCTATATGGGTAAAATATTGTATCAGCCACCAAGAAAAAGCAGGCTTGGCGAGGTTTGCATACGCGAGTCCGGTCAAACTATCACTGGGCTCRGAGTGAATTGTGGCTCCATTGATGTTAACAGTTCCTTTGAAAGGAAGGAATGAGCTGATCTACAAGTATATGGGGGCCTGTGCAGGCTCACCATAATTCATCTGGAATGCGATGTCTTGAGCTTGGAGGATGTCTGAGGTCCACACAGAAGAGACTAGAGAGTATTTGGAGGCGTTCGCGAGCTCGATGGCTTCCTCGATGGTTTCGAAAACCGCAAAAACAATCACTGCACGCGACGGGGTCAGACGAATCGAAAGGATTGTTTTAGTTAGACCGATGATAACCTGGCCCAAAGGATTCCTCATCCCACAATGTCATACCAGGTTTTACATCTCGGAGGAGATGAGGTTGGACGATGGTTTTGTCTCTTTGGAGGTCACCTAGTATCACTTCTGCTCCGGCCTCTTGGGCGCTCTTGAGTACCCCAATAAGGCCTTCTGCGGATCTTTCGGAAAAGAGGGGACCGATTCTGGCACTAGCGTCAGTGGCCATGTCACCCGCTTTGAGGGACCTGCAGATATCACGGACGGTAGCCATGAATGTATCTGCGATATCCTTTTGGACGAGTACCCGTTCAGTTGACATGCAGACCTAGGCCATGAGTTTAGTTTATTGTCGCGATATAGAGCTAGAGGGAGGGTGATGTACTTGACCGGAATTTATCATGGCGCCAAAACTGACCGCCCTAGCTGCTTCATTAAGGTCTGCGTCCTTGAGTATCTAGAGTTTTGTCATCAAGTGAAAGGCTATTCCAATGGGAAGCACCGTGCTTACGATTGTTGGAGCTTTGCCTCCGAGCTCAAGGATACAAGGTTTGATATRTTTGGCCGCTTCCACTGCGATAGCTCTCCCAACTCGATCACTTCCAGTAAACTATTGGATTAATCTGATTAGCAGATCAGGTTGCCTAATCAGAAACCATTACGTTGACATGCTTGATACGAGGATGAGCGATGATCTCGGAAACCAACATGGGTGTGTTTTGTTGAGAAACCGAGATGCAATTGAGTACGCCATCAGGAAGACCGGCCTCGTGGAATAGTTTGGCCACAAGGTAATGGCTCCTCGGTGAGAGCTCTGAGCCCTTGAATACTACTGTATTTCCGCAAAARATTGGAACAGCGATGGCTCGGAGGGTCAAAGTTACTGGAGCATTCCAGGGAGCAATTGCAAGCCTGCGAGGCAATGAGAGACCTGAACAAGTAATGAGAGTTGGACGTACACGACGCCTTTCGCCCTTCGTTGAGCGTAGGTCTGGGCTCCAGGGAGGCTCCCGCTGGGATAATATTTAGCCTTTAGCTGTTCCACAAGGCCAGCTTGCGTTCGCAAGTAGTTGATAGCATTCGAGAATTCATGCGAGCTCCACTGGGGCGAGAGAGCTATTTCCTCTTGCGTAGTCTGTGTCAGTATTTCGCGCCAACGATCGCTTGCGAACAAGTCTGCAGCTTTGAGAAAAATATTTCGTCTGTCAACAAGACGACTGATCTCCCAAGATTTAAAGGCCTTGGATGCGGCATCGATCGCATCTCGGCAGTCTTGACYAGTTGCGGATGCAGCTGTCCCTACGAGGGTCCCAGTATGTGGTTTGCGAATTTGGAAGGTTTCAGAGTTGCCAGAAGGGCGCTCCTGGCCATTGATAAGGAGAGGTGTGAATGGGACTTGAGTCATCGTGCGACCCAGAGGTGAGTGGGRGGCATTTTGGTATAGATTGTGCTCAGGTCTATATGGAGCATATAGCCGTGCCAAAAAGATATTCATGCGTCCCAACACGCGAGCACGTGCAGCGACAGAAGCCGTTCTCATTATCCCATACGACTCTTTGACGACTGCCTAATAGATCCGGTTGCTTCACACGTGTCGGAGCACTCARTTTTTGGCCAGATTCCCCATTACCTTTGCGRTGCCTTGCAGCACAGGCGAGGGAATTTGTCATGAGTAAAGTTGTATAATGAGATGTGATTCCGCCTTGTGGTACTGTATTTCTTCGGCTAGGTAGGCAGGCAACGCTGTTCACATCTCCGCAAACCTCTTGTCCAGTGTCCTGAAGGGAGTCCGGGWGTTTCAAAGCAACCGGGCTTGGCGAACGTGAAGGTGGGTTTGTCCTTGTCAACTGAGRGTGATAGCRGTAAAGACAAAGAAGATTTAACAATTAGACACAACAGTGTCCAAATTGAGCATYTGGTCAGGGCTGGTCAGGGATGCCGCTAAATRCATTTRCACGTGACTGATATCAGAAGCACGTGGATGCMCAAAAGTGATCGAGTGCACAGACCGCAACTTCTGGTTGTTTTCTTGATCGTCCTCGTCCTGYCGTTGCCCTCATTCYCCCTCACATACCCCCCATGGATGTCCAGGACAACAGGCAGATGGCACTAGATGAGCCGCCACCATCATTACCAGCGTCRGAAGCCAGCGCAAGGCCTCTGACATCCCGGACGGGAACACCGCGACGCAATACCGACGTAGCCCCTTTGCCTCTGGTCGCCGAGCTGCGGGTAGAGGCTGAGAGCGGTCGCCCACTGCAGATAGAGTCAGTTGTTCTTGGGGATGTTGAAATGAGCAGAGGCTCTCCGATGCCACCTGAACCACTAGCAAATCCCCTCGACCCACAATCGTCGACGTCAATGGCCGTAGACGACCCCCCTCCCGTTCAGCGGTCTGGAGGAATATCTCCAATGGATCCCCAGAGCTATTCGTCAATGGACCGTCCACTCAATGTCACGGACGCGCTCAGCTACCTYGATGCAGTCAAAGTCCAATTCCACGACCAGCCTGACGTCTACAATCAATTCTTGGACATCATGAAAGAATTTAAGCATGAGCTGTAAGAGTTCCTTTGTTCCCAGCACCAGTATCTGATAAGCGTTCAGAATTGACACGCCAGGCGTTATAAAACGAGTATCCCAGCTTTTCAATGGCCATTCGGCTCTTATTCAAGGCTTCAACACATTCCTTCCCGTTGGCTATCGCATTGAGTGCTCGACTGATGCACACGACTCCAGCTTCATCACCGTCACGACCCCTACAGGAAGTACTATGCAAACAACAAACAACGGGCCAGGGAGGGGACCGATATTTTGGTCAACAGGACCTGCTGCTGGTTCCAGTTACGGTCAGTAGTGATGAACTTGTATATACCTCTCTCTCCGCTTCGTATTGATCCAAATTTGTAGCTCCTGAGCCCGGCGCAAGGCCTCCATCACCGGAACCTAGCGGGGGGTATGCTGTCACTGGGACGGCCATTGAGCCGGCTGTTCAGTATGTTCAAAAGATCAAGCAGCGGTGTGATCCTGATACCTACCGACAATTTCTGGACATTCTCTCACGCTATCATCACAAACCCGAGACTATCGGTGAGGTAGGGGTGGAATTTGTTTATTTTGGRGATCATCCTTTGATTATTTTCTTTAGGAAGAAGTCTCGCGACAGATTGCTCGTCTATTCAAGGATGCTCCGGACTTGAGGGCCGATTTCCGAGTGTTCATGCCCGAAAGGAGTCAACAGCTACTCGAGGATTCACCCCCTCGAGCAGCTTCCCTTAATAGAACAGGAACACCATTGAATGATGCAAAGAACAAGAGGAAGCTTGATGTTGTTGCTGGTTCTTCATCCTTACCCCCGAAACGCAAACGCAAGATCCCGGAGAAAGAAGTGATGCCTCCGAAGCCAGTGCAAGCTGCTGCCGTGAGTTCTCGCATCTGTGATCTATTCAGATTTTCAGGCTCATAAGCAGCAGCAAAAGCCTCCTGCCAGTTCAGAACGTGCCACTCTCGGTTATGGCAACAAAAACCCCCCGACGTCGTCTTCCCCCCGTATTCCTCACAACCAACTACCACCAGCCGTTCCTCACGGCCCTGTTCCCGCTGATGGCACACATTTCTTTGATCGTGTCAAGAGGGCTCTCGATAGTCGTGACACTTACAACGARTTCCTCAAGGTCGTAAATYTATTTACGCAAGAYTACATCGACACGGTTCGACTGGTCAAAGAAAGCAAGCATTTCCTTGGCGACACAGATCTTTACCGACAGTTTAAAGACATACTCGGCTGGGACGAGCTCAAGGAGCGAGAGTAYTGGATGGCTGAATTCCGCAACAACTGGACGAGACCGACACCTGCCGAGCTACCCAGTCGAGTGAGCCGTATTGACCCTAGTGTGAAGTATGGGAGTTATCGGAGGCTGTCTRCTAGCGTGAGTCGAGYCGATTTACTCTCYRTAGAYGAAMRCTKGAACTGGAAATTATAGGAAGCCAACGTGACATGCTCTGGTAGAGATGAAATGTGTCGATCCGTCTTAAATGACGAGTGGGTGTCCCATCCAACGTGGTCTAGCGAGGACTCGGGCTTCATCGCTCATAAGAAGAACATCTATGAGGAAGCGCTTCATAGAAGTGAGGAGGAGCGACACGAGTATGATTTCCATATTGAGGCCATTACTCGGACCATTTCCCTGCTAGAACCTCTCCACAACAAAATAGCGCAACTCAGYACTGAGGACCGCGCCAACTTTAAACTCAAGCCGCATATAGGAGGTTCTTGGAAGGCTATCAATACTCGCGTGATCAAGAAAATATATGGGCGGGAAGTTGGTCTGGAGGTCATTCAGTCAATGCAAGATTCCCCCGTGCTTTCGATCCCGATCGTTCTCAAGCGCCTCAAGCAGAAAGAAGAAGAGTGGAAAAGATCTCAGAGGGAATGGAACAAAGTTTGGCGGGAGGTGGAYGCTCGAAATTATACCAAGAGTCTTGACCACCAAGCAATCGTTTTCAAGACGAGCGATAAAAAAGCTATTACGACCAAGACTTTGGTCAATCAAATCGAAGGCGCGAGGGAGGAGCAGATGGCAAAACGAGCATCACTTATTGATCCCCTTTTTGCGCGGACACGGCCGAGACATCAATTGGAATATGTTATCGACGATGTACGTATTCTGCAAGACACGCTCAAATTAACATTCTCCTTCCTCGATCGGACGCARGGCCAAATCAATTATGCGGAGAGGAGGAGAATAGAAGGCTTCCTCCGTTCTTTCGTGCCGCTCTTTTTTGTGCTGGACTCGGTTGCATTCAATTCTGCCTTCATAACCCAGGAGACAAATGAGAGCGACGTGAGCGATGAGGTGGTTGATGATGTAGAGGTGTCGAGTACAGCTAGTGGATCGCGAGGTGGTAGAGGTCGAAGAGGTGGAGGCTTATCAGCTGGAGGGGATTTGAGGAAGAAATTACTGAAGAGCGAGCAGGCGAAATCCACGAGTAGGAAAACCCGCGCCCAGGAAGCGGCCTCTTCACCCGCAGTTTCCCGGCTTGCATCGCCGGTGTTTGAGGCGGATGACGTGATAGCTCAGACGACAACAATACAGAACCGGAGGAAAAGGAATATTTTTTTCACCAACACGTCATTCTATGCGCTGCTTCGGTTGATTGAAGTGAGTTCTGTTTGGTCCTCAGTGAAACAATATTCGTTTGTTCAAGTCACCTCCCTAGCTATTGTATTCCCGACTTTTATTATTCAAGAATCTCACTACCAAACTTTCCAAGGAGGAGCCTGATCCAAGATACCCAAGTAAAGAAGCCATCTCCGCGGGATTAGCG
Organism: Lepiota subincarnata; assembly: GCA_023014305.1. Taxonomy (NCBI): domain Eukaryota; kingdom Fungi; phylum Basidiomycota; class Agaricomycetes; order Agaricales; family Agaricaceae; genus Lepiota; species Lepiota subincarnata. Next base: position 282,902 of record JAECYV010000036.1, read on the forward strand.
GCCCAGGCCCAGGATACCCTCACAAATTTTGGAGAGAGAGCAAAAAATCCCGATCTGTTCTATGAGCTCTTGTTGGTCTCTTGTGAGCGAGTCTTCGATAATGAAATTGAACAACATGCGTTTGAGGATCAGATGCGGTATATGTTCGGGACTAAGGTATGCTCTGGGCGATTCGCTTTGTTGTAACCCAGGTTATTGACACTTATGGCTAGGAGGCGTACAAAATCTTTACGGTAGACAAAGTCATCGGCGCCATTATCAAACAAGTATGTCGATTGCTTTACTCTTGAGGGAAGAGATTTTAAAGAGATTACAGGCCCAAGCTGTAATAGCCGACACGAGGAGTCAAGAACTCCTAGAAATTTTGAAGCGCGAGCGTAGCTTAGCCAATTTCACGTCTCAGGATCAAATTAACAGCAGAAGGGGCGCAGAAAAGATTCTTGGCCCTGACGAGAACCTGTTYCGCATCGATTGGGTGAGCTTTGTTTTCTTCGCATGGTAATGATATTAAATATTGGGAATGTAATAGCTGCCGGACTCTAAGATGATGGCGATACAACTCATTGGCAAAGACGATTCAAGCTTTGACGATTCAGAGGTGTTAACCGGGCGCTGGCAAGCCTACATTGATTCCTATGTTTCGGTGGGTATTTCTCGAAATGACAGGTCATCCTAGTATTCACCTCTAGGACAGAGTGAAAGCACAGAAGGCGTCTCGCAATCACGAGTGATCCAACCCTATCTCCGCAGGTCAGTATCCGACTACCCCGTCATCTGATTGCACGGGTCCACTGAAACCATAATGTGTAGGAATGTGCCCGCAAAAATCCGGGATAGTCAACCCGACGTGGCCACTCAAGACGGACTAGAGATCAAAGTATGCGTGCGGACATATCGACTGTTTTACGTCTCCGAAAAGGAAGACTTTTTATGGAAATTTAGGAGCAAGGAGGATATGGAGGACGTCGCAAAAAACTTGAAGATGAGGAATGGGCTGAGGAGGAAGTGGCTGGAGAAAACGCGGAGGGCCACAACTCCTATGAGACCGCCTGCTTTAGTTGTATCTCCTCCTACCACAACGGCGACATCAGTGCCAGAGTCAGTTCCGACACCTACACCCGCGCCTGAGGCTTCCCATACAGCCCCGTCCCTCTCAACATCACCCTAGCCGCTCTTGCCGTGTTTTCGAGTACTCGACCTTGTTGGTATTTGTATTTATATTGTTGTATGTACTGGTAGTAGTTCATCGTAATCCTGACACTATCTATTTCAGTCGAGCGACTGCTCGGACTGCTAACTTGACCCCGAGAATCGACAAGTTAGGACCGTACATGCCGCCAGCTTAGAACCCATTCAAAYTACCAGTTGTCACGGCGACTTAACTCATGGTATGCCACCTGAACCTTGTATTATATATATAGCTTGTAGCTAGAGATGTCAGTTCAATTTCAACAGCATTCCCTGGATTTCTACATATCAAACGCCAGACTTGTAGTTGTTTAATGTAATGAAAAAATCTACATTGGCATTGTATTTGGCTATATGCCACAAGGGTTAAGATGTAGGGAATCTACTCTATGAAGTGAAACCGGCTGTATAGYCAGACTTAAACAGCGAAAGTAGCTCAGCTAGATAGGATATATTTGATAAAGGAGCACAGGATGAAGGCACAGTGAGAATGAAGGATGATAAGGATAGGTGCGTGAGAATGGTGGCGTTGACGACATAGAGCCGACGAAAAGAAAGAGGGGAGACTTCGGGGAGCCCAAGCAGCGACCCGAGCTCAAGGGGTATATGCACAACTCCACGATATTATGACGAAAACCAAATGATATTTCAACGATCCACGAGCCTTATCAGTTCCCCAGTGTAGTGAATTGTCCCCCGGTACCTCATAGGTTCTRCCTCCCTTGTCATCAAACCCTACTTAAGTATTAACCCATTTTCATGGTATCTACTTCAGACTCCAATTCAGCGACATAATCACCCGGCCTACACCCGTTTTCCGCTCTCGAACAGTTTCAACTCTGCCATAYCCACTCYTCACCACAAAATTAACGAAATCTGAAACCCCTCCGCCGACACCAAAATAAAGGACCTTGGCTGCTACGAGACACAGAGCCCTTTCACTGGGCTCGCTCGAATCACCGAAACACGCCRTACGCATTGCTGCAACCAAACTGGGAAGACTATCCGTCTGGTAAATTGTTTCGGAGGTCAGGACTACGTCGAATGCAGCTGGATGAACCGATTTGAGTCGGRCGGGGAACGATGACCATGCACCAGAGAAGAARCGAARGGAAATGTTGTAGGTTTCTCSCAAGGATGTGAGGAAGGCAGATTTGAGGGAGGGTGTGATRGAGAGTTCAAACGGTTCTGGGGTGGTCGGGAAGGGAGGGAGTTCGGCTYCGATGTCGRTGTCTCTTGAGGAACGGTACGATAAAGATGCGGGAGAGAGGTCTATGAGTGRGGCGGTGAGCCTTTGATATGATGAGGGGAAGCAGAACGAACGACTCACACCATGTGAGAAGGATGTTAGGGARGGTGACGAGTTCGAGGACAGAATCGTTGTAGTCTTGAAGGTATATGGTAGTTTTTTGATTTTGGASTTGCGYGGTGTCGTTTGGCAMAGACAAAGAAAGGAGACGATTCAAGATATAGAGCGATGGGATAGCCGTTCCACACCCAAGCTAGATACCGAATGTGACCAAGCCGAAAGATAATATGGCATTAGAACCGCACCTCCAGGATATCCTTGCCTCGAAATTCSTTCACCGAGTCCAGGTACTCGACGAGGTCAATGCTACATTCCCAAGTCTTTAGCCCCCCTTCATATACACGTGGTACGAGATCARAAGGCGCTTCGATGTATGCCAGYGCAGATGCATGTCTGTGCTCTTTTTCCTCCGGAGTTCCTTTTTTTTGGGCCTCCTCACCGTCAAAGTCGTCCGGCGTACTGCCTTCTGCTATTAGTTGAAACCGGGCATCAAAGAGGTCTCTCCTGCTGAGGGTGACGCCCCGGGCTCCGTCTCCCAGGGGAATACTGAGCGGTGAACAGGATATCAGGGGCGGCAGTGCGTCAAGCTAACTTTTCTCTGTATATGAGAAATTTCTCGACGGTTTATAGCATAGATAAACGGACCAATTCCTGGATTGAGATTTCTCTGCACGGCTCTTCGCCCTCAAGAATTTGACCAGTCTTGGCTTCACAAGCGAGGTTCTGTTCTTGAGCAATGCCAAGGTCYGGATCATCAGCAAGATCGCCGATGTCAAAGTCAAATTTGAACATCTTAATGAGAAGATCAAAGTAACAGCGAGGGAGATTTACAGGACCAATGTTGGGTATCTCCGACAGACGCGCCCTGACATATCATCACACATGGGCACATGGTGTAGTTGGTTATCACGCTCGCTTAGCACCGAATTAGGGCATTTGCGAGAGGTGTTGGGTTCAATTCCCAATGTGTCCACTTACATTTTCTTTTATCGGGCTTCCTGTTCCCCTGTAGTCCGCAATACGAGAAACTGGTACTGGGGGAAGCACAAGCTATCCAAGTGACCGTCATGCTAACTCTTAATGCCCCGGAGAGTCACCAACTCGGGTGAAATGTCATTGGTTTTGGTTTTCACAGCCACACTCGAGTTGGAAAAAGAGTGAGTTGCAAAAAATGGACACATTGGGAATTGAACCCAACACCTCTCGCAAATCCCCTATTTCGGTGCTAAGCGAGCGTGATAACCAACTACACCATGTGCCCGACGGAGAGAACGGGCCGATGGTACGGCAAGAAGCCGAGAACAATTGGCGCGACGCGTTCATCGGAACAATAACGGAGGGCGATGAAATAGGGCACCTCGAGCGCTACAGCCCACCCTGTCTCTTGAACCGAACCACCAACGATGCGCCTTCAGCCGACCCACGCACTTACCATCGCCCTCAGTGCCAGTTATTTTCTCCCTGGGGTCCTGGGCTGGGGAGCTGCGGGCCATGAAATTGTCGCTACCATAGCGCAGATATACACAGAGCCCGCTGCGTTGGAGAAGCTGTGTCAGATACTTGAAGACGATCCYACCCTTGACTTTGAAACAAAGGGTGCACACACGGGGAGATGGCCTTGCCATCTCGCCTCTCTCGCGACCTGGGCAGACAAATTCAAATACCGCATGCGTTGGTCCGCACCATTGCACTATGTCGGAGCTTTGGGGGATCATCCAGCTGATACGTGTATGTACCCTGGCACTGATGGGTGGGCAGGGAAGCCGGATATAAACGTTCTCGGGGGGATTCGCAACACCACAAACATCCTTCTTGATTGGGCAGACGGAGAAAGCAGGAACGTAGAGCTGGCTCAGGAGGCGCTCAAGTTCATCGTGCATTTCATGGGAGATATGCAAATGCCGTTGCACTTGACTGGACGGGATAGAGGCGGGAACCAGGTGGATGTATGCTGGGATGGACGGAGGACCAACCTGCACTCGGCCTGGGACACATACATCCCTGCAAAAGCAATACGGAATGTCGGTAGTAATTATTCGCGCCCACTCCCTTTCGAAAGAGTGGAGAAGAACTTGCGTGGAGCGATTTACGACCCACTCATTCGTCGGATCATTTGGGAAGGGGTTGAAGGCAAGTGGGCGAACGAGTTGCAAGACTGGGTGTCGTGCCCACCGGTCCCCGAGGTCGAGAATACCCAAACAACCGTCTTGCAGAACGTCTTCGACTTCTTTCTTCCTGGTTGGCTTGCACACCGGGGTGCAAGTGCCCTCACCACCGACACCAACTTCGTCTGCCCATACCATTGGACAAAACCCATTCACGCCCTCAACTGCGAAGTCATCTGGCCAAAGGCGCTCGATGACGAGCGCACTACCCCTCATACCCACATCTCCCCTCGCAGGGCGCGGTGCAGAAGACACCGCGAATATGAGCTTGACGGGGAAGAGAATCTCGAGACCGAGGAGGCCGGTGACGAGCCTCCCTATGAGCTTGACAATCCTGATTACATGAAAGTTATCGAAGACCGCATGTTGTTAGAGCAATTCTTTGCCCAGGGCGGTGTCCGCCTGGCCGCTGTGTTGAACTATATTTTCGGTGCAGAACCCTCTGTAGCGCAGATAGTTTAATTGCCTTTTTTTGTCTAGTTTTCTATCTTATCTTATCTTGGCCATCAATTTCTGCACCTGCTAATCTCCAAAAACATGACTCCGTCCCTTCTTCGTAACGGTCTACAATGCCCATCCACGGTCTGCAGTCTGTGGGCCAACCCAACCCGCCCCACTTTAACATTGAGAGCGTTATCAGACCCAACATTCTCGCGTTGCACCCCTACCGCTGTGCTCGTGACGACTACACTGAAGGAATCCTCCTAGACGCCAATGAAAACTCACTCGGACACTCCATCCCGAAACCATCTCTTCTTCAACACCGGAATGGATCTGCTGACCCAAATCCTCAATCGGAGCTAACCTCTGATCTTGTCGAAACGCTTGAACTCGACTTGCACCGCTACCCTGACCCCTCTCACCCTCAGATCAAGTCGCGCATTGCTGAGCTTAGAGGGCTCCCTGCCACTGACCATGTTTTCCTGGGCGTGGGCTCTGACGAGGTAATCGACCTGCTCATGCGAGTATGCGTTGTTCCCGGGAAGGAGAAAATTCTGATTACCCCGCCGACGTATGGGATGTACGCCGTTTGTGCCCAAGTAAACGACGCGGGTATCGTCAAGATTCCGTTGGAACTCAGTGGGGCACAGGGAGAGGGAGGGGAGAAGGGAAGATTCAGCGTTCGCGTAGATGAGGTAGGTCCAAGTTTATATTTGGACGATGCACATGCTGAGGATTTGATAGGTTTTGGACACACTCGTAGCGGATCCAAGCATCAAACTGGTCTTCCTTTGCTCCCCGGGTAACCCGACGGGAACCCTTGTGTCCCTTGGCGCAATCCGCACAATCCTCACCTCGCCCAAATTCAGCGGCATCGTCGTCGTTGACGAAGCCTACATCGATTTTGCCTCTCCGTCCTCGGCGCAGGAGCCCGTCTCTGCCATCTCCCTCGTCCAGGAATTCTCCAATCTTGTCGTCCTCCAGACCCTCTCCAAATCGTTTGGCCTTGCCGCCATCCGTCTCGGCATCGCCCTTGCACAGCCACCCATAATTCAAGTTCTCAATAACACCAAGGCACCGTATAATATCTCGACGCCGACGGCACACCTTGCACTCTCTGCATTATCCCCTTCGTCTGTTCGCTCAATGCGCGACAAGGCTGTTACTTTGGTTAAGAACCGCTCCTCCCTTCTCGAACAACTCGCGTCCATGAAAGATATCGGCAAGCCAATCGGCGCGAATGACGCCAACTTTGTGATGGTGCCTGTCTTGAGTAAAGACGGGAGTGGGAGGCCAGACACGAAGAGGGCGGAAATTTTGTACAAGGTACTGGCGGAGGAGAATGGTGTCGTGGTGAGGTTTAGGGGCAAGGAGATGGGGTGTGAGGCCTGTTTGCGGATTACGGTTGGGACAGAGGCCGAGAATGAGACAGTGRTCGAGAGAATGGGCAAGGTTTTGACAACGATTTAGTTGAGCAGGTCTCGCAGCGRTACAGAACCGCGATGCTATGGATATTTCTATGGTAATGGCGAAATGGATTCATTTGRATAAGAAAAAAAATACGGGCGATATATGACATCACCTGTAACTACAACTTCAGTAAGAGACAGATAGGAGATCTGGCAAATGGATCAGCACCGATACACGGGCTCCCCCAAAGTTAGAAACATACCCACATACCAATAATATCCCGGACCTTTCGCGTCATCAACGCGTGATGAACATTTTWMYWAGCACATGYCCATGTTGCGTCCCCATTGCTTGCGAGATAAGGGAGGGGGTTCCTTGATCTGACRGGTCCTGATGACTGCCAAAGGCTGTCATCAACCATTATCATTCCCTCCGAGCTTCACCCTGTCACCTAATATCAAAGCAAGCCCCGGAGGAATTTCCACATACACTTAAGCCATCAATCAGCAATTGTTGATTTCCCCTATGATTATCAAGTCCCTTCCGCCTCTAAGACAAGGTTTCTGGAAACATGCACAAAGTTGCCGCCGCTAAAACGGCCGGAGCTAGTGTAAACCTGCCCAAAACTATCCATCGTCTATGACAGAACGCGAGATTATGTTTGACGAATCACACAAAACCGACAGTTGATTTAGCAAGCTATGAACGAAAGTTGATGCCACCGCTGGCGGGACATCCACAGCAGACTTTGGYATTTCCAGTCACACATGAGACCAGATGAGTGATGRYGTGTGACTTGGCTGGAGTGACTGCAAATGCCGAGGTCTACCATGGACGTCCTGTCAACCCTAAGYATGTGGCAGCTGTACAGGTGTGAGTGTGCCGCCATCACTCGTCCAATTCGCTTAATTCTGGAACTACYCCACCACCGGTATACAACAAGTACCGTATGCGACGATTCCGAAAATAAAGCTTGACTCTGAATCTTATCAGTATTGAAGTGGGAATGGTGGAATAGCCAGACYCGGCYCYTCAYGRCAAGGGCTTCATGTGCATAAACAAAGGTTGTCTGAAGCGGACATGTTGGCTTCATCAAGATGATGGTTCGTCACGCCGGCGTCTTTGCTTACACATTCGGCACGGCTGAGCGACCTCTAACGGCTATCCCGTTCGGGCAGTAAGTACGTATCACCAGATTCAATCATTTAACAGCAGCAGCCCGTATCCGAGTTCCACGAGCCGGGCGCAATGTCTTGTACCAGGATGCCCAGCACAAGATTACGGACCCTGATGACAGGTGTCCCAGATCTCTAGATCTGCTTTCTATCTCTTCCCTCTCCTGACCCAACATGATGGAGCTGTCAGTATGAGGCCAGACGAATAGAGACCAGGATTCACAAAATTAGATGCCTGCTCGACTTAAAAGCTTTGTCACACCCGCAGCCAAAACAGATAAGTGTTTGGGCACAATCAGCTTTCGTGCGCGCTCTCAGACCCCAAACACATCCCGCCAGGAGCTCACAAATTTGCCCCATGCATCTGACAGCACCACACACGACCCCCGCGTCAATTAACGATGAAACCAATCGCCGAATGACCCTTCTTGTAGGGAAATATGAAATCTACCCATCTCCTCTACTCTTTTCAAGCTCAGCGTGCATCACTAGGAGTGTYGATCTCGACTTGGGCTATGAAGACTCTTCGCGTGCAGTCATCCAGCCGCTCCCAACCCAAGCTCCAAGTCCAAGCTCCCTGCACCACYCATGGGGCCCAACGCCTGCCATCACCGGAGACGTGGGTGTGTTTAAACTCACGTTTCTCGAGATCCACTGTCCGGCGACTACCCCTCCCGTGTCTTTAATAACCATCCTCACCCCAGGAGCGGCCCGAAATATCATAATTATGCCCGCTGAGGGCTACGACTTTGTGACTGTGGCAGATGTCCAGAAACAAGTAGTCGAGTGGATGAAAGAAGTTACCGCTTCCGCTACCCCCTCACCATATGGAAAAACTGGTTTATCCAAGAAGTCCAACATTGTCATGCCTGGTGGAAATGACGTCCAGGTTGAGTTGTGGATGTGGAGGGGATTGAAGAGGTGTGGGTTAGAGAGTGATGTATGGGAGCTGGTTTTGTAAGTAGCTCGCGATGATGCAACGCATTGGGAGATGCTCTACCCACTTTCAATTTCCTTCACCGAAATCTCTCTCWTTTGTTTTTTCTTTCTTTCTTTCTCTGTTCGTTAACTTCTTCTGATGTATCATTTCCCGGCATCGGTTATGCGGTAGTGAAATGTACATAGCTTGCCATATACCAAAAACAACGAAGTGGGGCTATTTATTATAGATGTAATATCCAAATCTCATCATGGACCAGTAGAGATTGTCGATATCACCGTATCATCAAGTGAGCAMGGCATCATTGTTCGCGCATGGTACGACAATGCATTTGGATAAAACATATAGCTACGTAGCATAATTTAAGATGTTTTTTTTTTTTTACAGAAGACGATTTCTGAGGTTACTTTCCACTCAGAAATCTGATCCAGTTACCGTTTCTTCCAGAAGTCGTCGTTTGGCAGATGGTTGGGCAATTACAATAATAACCATGACCCAAACCCTTATTGTGACGTTAACTCACGGCAGGCCGTATCCTGGCACATCTGATTGGAGCCTGAAAGGGGAAGTTTGAGCACAGATACTCAGAGTCTATAGCAGTGGGCTGATAGAAGGTCGCCAAAATCATGGACTCCTATTGGATTCGCTGATAGGCCCAAATGGAAGGGCGAATGGCACCTGCGAACCCTCTGTCTGTGCTTCGATCATCGAACCGAGGCAGATTTGTCGCAGGCATCCGGTGTTTGTTTTGATTGAAGATCACAAGTAGCTATTGGGGGCTACTATAACTTCCTGCCGCTTATCTCACGTAAACAACATTGTCAACTTGAAATGTTGCGTAGTCGCTATTTAACCCTCTACATTTTCCTTATCGATTTCTGGAACACGTGTAGCTGGCGACCCCTTCAAGGGGGTGTTCAGTCCTCAGGAAGGGAGAAGGGGAGGGAGAGAAGAACCAGGAACATGAAGCAGCCTCAGGATGGTGCAGTGTTGCGATACCCAGTTTAGCGAGTCACGGGGTGAAACTTGGGATACTATGAGGGCAGTACATAATGRTCGAGTTGGAGAAGCTCAGGCRTTACTGTCTGGAATGGAATCATATCACGGGCCCAATGTTTAACCAGTCGCAATCCGAGTTCTTGTCCCAATTTGGGAAAGCCCAAAGTGGACATTTTACTTACTACACCCTTGACATCGAGAGCGGTGTCCTGTGAGGCCGTGTTCAGCGATTCTGATCTCAGCCCAACGCCAGGGACCATATGGTAGGTTTTTGCTCTGGTGCTATCTTGGGGGATCATAGTATCATGCTAAACGTACGCATCAAAACCACCACGCTCACTTTTGGCAGGAGTACGTAGTTATGAGAATGGACGTTGGATTACAGGGGGGACTGATTGGATCACGCTCAGCGACTGTAAGTACGACCGCTGACAGTTATCGGCCGAAGCCCSCGGGTTGCCGCGGGAACATCCGTAAAACCCGAATCGCGACGATACTTCGATGGATTCTCAGTCCGGGTCCAGTTTGGGAGCCTCCGTCAGCTGTAGAGTATAGAAATCCTCAAAGAGAATCTTGAGCCTGCCACTGGAGGGCCAGATAGGGAGGCGTATGAATTGTTGTGACATTGTGCCCCTTTCATTAAGCTTCCCTGTCTCCCACCTTTCAGAACCGCTTGCACTCGCTTCTTCTCATAGAAATCCCTGCCTCTGGCTCATGTTGATTCCATGATGAAAGCAATGCCGAGCGCCTTCCCCATCCAGCTGTATCCGGACAAGAGAAGGCCAGGATTAGCAAGGTAGTGATGCAAAAGCCTTGATTACTATGTTTACTTACATGCGAGTCTATGACTTGCCTGTTCTACATACTTTATCGCACAAACACCATATTTTGCTTCTTGGAGGCTTTTTGCGAAGAGGCGTGAGAAAACAATATTCAACGGATCCCCGGTCCGGGTTTGTGCAGCAAGGGCCGTGATGCAGAAACGTTCGGACATGCGCATATACTCAACTTCCAATGTTTGGCGATAGAAAGGCATCTTACAAGCTACCACCAACCACGATTAGAGATAGGCTCGTATCGCAAGAGACAAGGAGAGCAAAGGTCTCCACTATCACTCATCGACCTTTATCACGTTGTTCTGAATAGACTCTGCAGGCTCTCCAGGAGCAGAAACTCGTCAGTTCTATGTCGCGATTTCAGTCCAAGCTTTCTTTCCAACCACAGCTCTGCACCAGAGACGTGCCCAGCGGATTGACTCAAACAGGCAGCTCGATTTATTCGCAGATCTTACCCTTGGTCCATCTGAGGACGAAAACGACGATGACGCAGACTCGACGAGTTTCACACCGGGGAGCGTTGCTCCGTATGCATCCATGGTCGAGTCCTATCAGCCTCCAAATGCTATTTCAGGGACATTGAAGACGGAAGTGGAAACGCCCATAATACCTGTGACACCGAAGAGGCGTCGTGGCAAGAAGGGGAAGAACAAGAAAGTCAGCAAATGGGCAGACAAGTGCATGTATGCGGAGCTACTAGAGATGTCAGAGGATGACCCTTGGGCCGACATCGATGGGCTACCAGAGAATTTGGAAACTGGATGGGTAGCTATTGGCCCAGTACCGGTAGGCAAGCGGTGTCTCGCCGTCACTCACCAGTCATCTGGTATCGTAGGTGCTGGTGAGCGATCAATCTCTTGGTATGGGTGTAATTATTAATTCAACCTGTTAGTACCCAATACAACGCTCCGATCTCGACTGCTGGGCAAGACCCTTATTCCACGTTTTCCTTCAAACCTGCCTCCTCTAACCATCCTCGATTGYATCCTTGATACAAATTGGAGGGAGAATGGGRTTTTGCAYATCCTTGATGTCATCAAATGGAAAGGGCAAAATATATGTGACTGTGAAGCACCATTTCGGTGCGTCCAAAATCCTTCGCTCGATGCAGTTGCCCGTTTAATCCGCCAACTCCTTAAAGATTCTGGTGGCGCGATACGAGGCTTGCTGAACTCAGTCTCACAACCTTGCCAGCGCCGTACCATAAGTCCCGCGAGCACTACCAATTTCCCTATCCAACCAAATTGCTCCCAATTCCATACCACACCGATACGACGCTTTCTACTCTCTACCATCATATCATTCCTCTCGCCCGGTCCTCAAGATCACTCACTGTTGACGTTCCAAGTCTCCTCGCACCGCCTCAAACTGCACAGGATCAGCCCCAAGACGGAGAAGATGGAATGGAGGTTGAAGCTCCCGCCTTTGCTTTCGGAGCAGCCCGAAACGCTACAACTGCAGTAACCGTCAACATTAATTCTGATGGGTTGCTTCTATATGTCGCGGAAGCGAGCTACGAAAGTGGGATTAGCCCTTTGAGCAGCTGGATYCCTCTTGTTGCCTATGACCAGCCTGCTCCACAACACTCGGCAGATTTAATGCCGAAGCAGAGGACGCCGCTTGATGTGTTTGAGAGGTTGGTCCAGTGCTGTCTAACCGTTGTACCAGCGCACTCATGCTTCCCAGGCTGCTTCAACGTCGACTACAAAATAGGGGAATGCCGTTGAAGTGTAATGCATCCGATGGGTCRGTCTTCGAAGTGGAAATGACTTGAATTTGCCAGCTTTATGTGTTCTGAACGGCAGGCATTTAGACTGAGAGCTTCAATGGGGGTGGKWGGTGGAAAATTGGGGCATTTAAATCAGCTATTAATGCACTCCCCTAAGCATACATTATAGATCTAATTTGTGCATTGTATGTGTAATGTATMATGGTCCTGCAGACTGATTTACAATGAATAGAGTTTCTGCAGGAATGTGTGAGTGAATGCATCTAGGCAAGTGTATGGAGGTGGACCAATAAGAGTGTCTCACAGAAGTGGTGCCCCTGGAGCTGAATCATAGGGATGAAGAGGGGGAACAATGCAGTTACAATCCTAATACCTGGCCACAARTACAATGGCCATACACCATGAGCAAAACTTGATATAAGATTGGAGAAGGTGGCTGGCTATTTTAAAGATGCACACACAGGATTGCCAATAATTAACTCAGTAAGTCCTCATCAGAGTAATGAACTGAGGATGTGAGATATCAGAGACCATATAAATAAATAGTAATCAACATAATCATGTGACTAGAACAAAGTAGGGTAACTCAACAGAGGGAACCTTGTTGAGCTTGCAGTAATTGGAAAGTTCATAGTTTCCTTATATAGAAATATTACATAATAGTATTTAGTAGACCCAAACATTACTCATTTCCCTATACCTGTAAATATTCCCACAGTTTTAGACATTTTACTTATTGAACTATTTATTTTTATTTTTAATCAACATCYATTAAGGATGTGGTGCATRATAGCAGTCTGYRGTAGCATAGTACAAAGCTACACTACAACTACACCATTGAGCGAGACATGGTTATGATAGCTGTAAAGACAGAGAAGCAGGCCTCACAGGCAGGCCAGGAAAAAAGGGAGGGGAAGGCCCAGGGCAGCCAGGGGAAGGTGAAAGATGGTCCCAGAGGGCAGACCATGAGGTAGAAAGAGAAAAAGAAAAAGGGGGAAGGGAGAGAATAAGTGAGAGAGGGGCAGAGGGAGGCTGCCCCCAAACAAGGAGAGTGTAAGGGCGACCTGGTGGTCAGCCCAATGGGCCCGAGGCCACTGAGGGTCTGACTAGAGCAAGGGGATCCTTAGAGTGTATTCAGAAGAGAAGAATATCTACTACACACCTAGAGCAGGGGGATCCTTAGAGAAATGGGTAAGGAACCCCCTAGCTC
>JAECYV010000037.1:0-11228 GCA_023014305.1 Lepiota subincarnata
TCATTGCACTTCTGGAGAGTGATCTACAACCTTTTGCATTCACCACCCAGGTGAATCTGCCTCCTGTTGGGGTCAGATAGTAGGGGAGGGCCCCTGTGGAGTAGGAAGGTTATCCCTCAGGATGCTGGCTGAAGCATGGGAGTCTCCCTCCTCATCTGTGCACTTGCAAGTGTGTGTTCCCCTCCTGGCCTCAGGTGACAGGGGCCTTGTCCTCTCTCTGCTTGGGAGATTAAGTTAGAGTAATATACCCTCTGGTAGTGTACTTGTAGTATGTAGCCAGATGCAAACTGTGATTGGGCACTGCATTAATAATATTGATATATAAAAAATAAAAATAAAAGGAACACAGAGGAATAGTGGGACTACACTACAATCAAAGGGGACTCTCTCACCAAGAACATGAAGACCAGTTGTAAAGAGGAAGAGTGAACTGTGACATGGGGAGGTGGTTGACAAGCAGCCAGAACAGTAGGGGGTGAATGAGTGATATGTACAGATGTCAATGCAGAGCCATGCAGACAAATCAGTAATGTCTGAATGGCATGAGCCAGAGTTCCCCTGTCAGGTAGGACTGGTGGTGATAATATTTTCATTTGATTTGGGAGTGTTACCACCCAAGCAAGAAAATGGTATGGGTCAAGTAGATATGCTGTGAGTTCTCTCCATCAAAGTAATTGCTTGTATATATATATCATACAACACATTACACCCACATCAACTATCATCTTCTATGCCTGGAAAGCAAGTAAATACTACGAGTAAAGAGACAGACAAAAGCAGATCCAATACACCATTAAAAAAAAATCAATCATCATATTGTGTCAGCTGAAAAAACGTCAGGTCTGTAACACAGAAATTCCACAAATGCCAGAAACTCACATCCAGTGTCAAAGTACGAGAACTATTCACATCCTGATCTCGATAGATGCCCACCAGTGAGTGTCCTTTTTCGTATAAGGATCCCTTGAGACTGATCACAATGAATTGGAATGCATCCGAGGCATGGGTGCGGATGTAGTTGGCTACTTTGGCAACGTTGGTGTTATCCAGCGCGGCGTCGACCTCATCGAGAACGAAAAAAGGTGCTGGTTGGTAGCTGGGGGCGTATGAGTTCAAATAATCAGGCGTGAGGAAGATAAGGATTATACCTGTGAATAGCGAAGAGGAGTGCAAGAGCGGCAACGGTCTTTTCACCACCTGAAAGTTGTTCCATGTCTCTGAAGCGTTTCATGGGAGGCATCGCGTGATATTTTATACCGCCAAGATAAGGTTCCTTGTAATAAATCAGCCCCGGAATATTAGCGATGACAACCGAGGACACCTACTTCGCTGTCTTCCAGACTAAGGTACGCGACTCCGCCCATGGGCGCAGCTTTACCCTTGGTCAGATCTTTATATACTTGGTCAATACGGTCAGAGATATGGTTATAAGCCTTGTTGAACAAGTCGCAGCTACAGTTATTTGTCAGTAATATAAACAGAGGATGATGCACAGGGGCCAGATACCCACCGTTTGCGCTTGATATCATTGAAATGATCTCTTGCGTTCCTAGATTCCCTTCTGGCCTTCTCGGCATCTTTCTCCGTGCCTGCCAATTTAGCCTCAACATCATCAAGCCTAAAACCAATGGGAGCGCGTCAACAGTCTGCTAGCTGGGACCGTGAAACAAAAAAAAAACATACCGCTCCATAGCCTTCATATTTGGCGCCATCCTCTCAATATCATTACTTGTAGCCCCAATCTCCTTGTCAAACTGGGCAATCATCTCCACAGGATCCTGGGTCCTGTCATCCTCGTCGATCAAATCAAAATTAACCTCGATGCCGTAGTTGGCGGCCGCCTTGGGCCTTTGTGTTGCATCTTCGTCTTCGTCCACATCCATTGCCACCACCTCTTCCCTGAAATTCTATTAAGGGGTAGGATGAGTGCGTGACAATCGAACGAAACAGACAAATTTACCTCTTCCATAGGCACATTCCGCAAATTACCAGCTCTCAGAGGTAGCTTGATTTCTTCCAATCGACACTTGCGATATATCGATGATCTTTCCAGGGCCAACTTCTCAATCTCGTCGTTCTGATGGGGGACCTTCATGAGCCAGTACCCAGACCAAACTATAAGCAGTGCCACTTACACAAGATGTAATTTCCTTCAGAGCCTGATCGAGAACTTTAGCCGCCTTCGCACTAACTTTCTTGGACTGTTCCACTACTTTCGTCTTCTCTTCCAGCGTCTCCTGCAGCCCAGCCAATTCCTCCTTCAGCTTCACAATCATGCTTTCAGTTTCAGTCAACTCCTGTTCCATCACTTCCTTCTGTTTCTCTAGCTTCGCAAGGTGATCACGCTCGGTTTGCATGTTCTGATCCAGACGTCCAAGTCGGTCACGCGCACTATTGAGGCCCTCAGATTCGAACGCGAGTCTAGACAAACCCTGTGAAATTATGTTCAGTCCGAGGCGGAGAAGATGTGCGTACTGATGCGTTAAGCGGGCTATTTGCGTGTCAAATCTTAGCCTAGCTTGGCTCTCTTCCTGAGCGACCCTCAGTTGTCTTTCTTCGTACTCGCGGATATGGGAGACGCCAATCTTTTGGCAAAATGCGCCAAAGACACTGTCTTCTGCGTCATTTATCACCGCTGACAACTGTTCAATGCGGCCTTGTAGTGCCGCAGATTGGGTCTGCGCCTACGATTCGAATGTCATGAGTTATCCTAAACGCTCTAAGGAGGATCAGTGGCCTTACCTTCTTCAATTCAGGGCTATTCGTCTTGAATTCTTTCTCGAGGTGCCTTAGCTCTTCTTTGATACCCGCAATACGTAGTTTGCAGGCATTCTGTAAGAAAACGCGAATGTGAATCAGCCAGACGACCTTGGAGAGGACGAGTCCGGTATCTTGGCTCACCAGATCATCACGCTGCACAGTGAGTGTGGACTCCAGGCGTGAAATCTCCGCAATCAGGCTTTCGTCCGTCTTGGTCCGCGGTTTCTGCTTGCTTAACTCTCGCAGTGTACTCAACAGACTCTCGCGAACACGAATAAGGCCTGGCAGAACGACCATTTATACGATGATGAATTATAGTAATAACAGGAGAAACCTCACCCTGCACGTCCTTTTCATCCCACTTTTTGTTCGAGTTATGCGTGCTTCGTCCACCGGTAATGAGACCACTTTTATGAATGACCGTTCCTTCTAGTGTAACAGCTAATCGCAATATCTTCAGCAACTCTCCCAGAACGATGACCATTCGAGAAACAAAACAGACCTTTGACCTCCTGGCCCTTCTCATAGCAGACATATCTCGCAACTTCCATCGAATCGCAGACAAGAGCATTACCACAAGCATGGTGTATGGCCCGTTGAATCGCTGGTTCATATTGTACCACATCCACGGCCAACCTTGTTCCTTTCGCGAATGCCCGGAATTTATCATTAACGGGTTTCACTTGGATTGTGTCAAGGGGTATGAATGTGGCTTGACCAGCGCGTTGATTGCGCATATACTGGGTAAAGCATCAATATTCGTTAAACAAAGACCAGTGGTCATGAGGAAGGCTTGCCTCGATGCAGTCGATGGCAGTTTTCTCCTCATCCACGACTATAGCGTCGATATTCCGACCCAGGACGACGGAGATGGCCGTTTCATATTTCTTTGCCGTGGGCTTACAGAGATCCACCATGCGGCCACGCACACCTGATCCAATGATCTTATGAATGAAAAAAAAGAGGTGGATAAAGAATGCGGCGCACCGGGGAAAAGTTCCTGCAAACTAGCTAGAGTTTCTCTCAACCTTTTCTCTCTTTCGCTCTCGTTCCTGTCCACGCCGGCCTGGAGGAGCTGCTGATATACATTCTGAAGTTTTTCTTCAGCTTCAACTTCGAGCTTCCTGATGACTCAAGTGTTACCATTACCACGACAAACTTATGCAGGAGGCTTACGCGATCTTTGCTCGTTCGGATTGCTGTTTATCAAGTTCTGCTTTGGCCTTTGATAGGTCTGCTTGGAGGGACGATATTTTGGCTTCAAGCTATGATATGCTATGTCAAAGCCGAAAGGAAGGAACCAAGGGACATCAAACCTACCTCATCCCTTTTTGTCGTCTGTGCCGCGAGATCATCACTCCGCACCTTTCCTTTCTCCTCAAGGCCTTGCTGCCTCTCCGTCAGCTGTGTGAGAGTCCGGTTGGCTGTTTTCTCGTCTCGAGTGAGGGTCTCTAACGCTTGCCGCTCATCCACGGCCAGAACGCTCGCTCGTGCTTTCCTTGACCGAAGTTTAAGCGCAACTCCCACCTGAGCCGTCGGGAAACGCTCACAATTGGCGATATTCTTCCAAGCTGTCTTCACTTAAAGCCACATTCTGCCGAGAGGCCCGGCGCTGTTCCTCTGAATGACCTATTTAGCCACGGCAGAAACGAAGGTAAAAATCCGTACCTTGAGCCTTATCCGCAGTCCGTTTTACACTTGCCAGCTCCCTCTCGTATGCTTCCACCTTCTGGCTTAGTGATTGTTCGGTCTTGAGCACCTCTTCTTTGGTCTTCAGAGCGTTATTGACTTTGCGGGTCGCGTGGGTGATTTGCGCTTCAAGCGCAGCAAGGTCGGGTTTCTGAAGCGAAATTATATTTTCCCCCAAGTCAAAGTTATACGAGGAAGGGCTTACCCTGGTGTCCAGAGTCTTCTCCGCTTTTTTGATTGTTTTTTCCTTTTGCATAACGACTCCCCTCGCCCTGGCTTGGTCCGCTCTTGCCTCCTCCAAAGCTTGATCATGCGCACGTCGCTCATCTCGCAGCCCTTTGAGCTCCTTGTTCTTCCGCACGATAGTTCGGGAGTTGCTTGATATCGCTTCTTCGATGTGAAACAGTTTGAAAAGGATGCGTTGCAGAATGAGACGGTTCTGGTACACGTTAGATTTTTTCACGTAAAAGCAATTCACGGTTCATATATGCGCACCCTTTTCTCAACAAGAACCTCGAACCTCTCTGCCTCCCCCTTCTGCTCCTTGTACTGTTTAATCTCACCCGCAATCCCTCGTCGTTTGTTAAAGTTGAAAGTCGCATTCTCCGTCGCCCTGTCCTGAACTTCCTTCGCCTTTTCGTATTCGGGGGCAAGCTCCAGTGAACCACTGATCTGGTCAATAAGCCGTGAGAGCTCTCGCGGCGACTGTGAAGCAACGGCCTCGACATCGCCTTGGAAAACGAGGAAGTTTTTGGCTTTTACAAGGATGTTGTGCGACATGAGGGCAGCATTGTAGGCAGAATAGGTCACAACTTTGTTGTTCAACTTGTACTCGGAAGCGCCCGTYGTTGAAATGCTGCAAGAACACCAATTAGTGGTTTTATCAGGAAGATAGGGTACAAGGGGGAGCATTACGTTCGCTGGAATTTCCACTCCTTCTCGCCAGCGTCCAAAAACACAGCAAGCACCCATGCCCTTTTAGCGGTTCCCTCTCCCTCTTGCCCGTCATCGTCGCCGCCATCCTCTTCTTGGGCAACAGACCCATCCTCGCTGATCTTGGCGAGTCTCCTCCCACGGTATACGAGATCTTTGAGTTGAGAGCTCCGAAGCTGTACGCTCTTCACGCCCAAAACGAAAGAGATTGCGTCCATGAGGTTGGATTTTCCTGCTCCATTGGGACCAATGACGGAAGTGAAGTTCTTGAAGGGACCGATTGTCTGGTGACCTCTGCAGAAAGAATTATGCCCTGAGACTGGATAGTGGGAGATAAATGCTGACCTGTACGACTTGAAGTCGCAGACCTCTATGCGCAACAGCGGCATGCGATTTGTTTTCTGTCTGCTGTGTTGCAAACCGTCGCGTCGCCTCAACGCGACCACAGGTCTTGTGATCTGCTCGCGTAAGCAATTCAGAAACGCTTACGCGAGCAGATCACAAGTTTTCAATTTAATTTTAATCCCCTTGACAGGGCGAAGATGTCAATCGCAAGTGTTGTTCGCAGCGACTTCTATGACGTGACCCCCGGAGCCCTTCTGAATTCCAGATATAGAATTGTTCGCAAACTCGGAAGGGGTCAGCACGCAGACGTTTGGCTTGCTCAAGACACCAAGTAGGATCAACTCATCCACTCCATCTTTCATGGGCATTTACCGTTCACCACAGGGACCAGTACCTTGCGATTAAAATACTGTCGGCCCCAGTTACGCGATTACAATCCAACGTCTACGAAGAGCTCGGAATACTTCAGCGTATAACCAAGCAAGCGGGCAAAACACATCACCCAGGACGTAATCACGTCTCGACTTTACGAGACAGCTTCCAAGTAGAGGGCCCTTCTGGGAATCATCTTTGCCTTGTTCAACAAGCACTAGGCATATTCCCAACTCTTTTCAAACACGGTCGACAGTTGCCTATTCCGCTGGTGAAACATGTGTCAAGGCAGTTGCTTGAGGCTCTTGATTTCCTTCACCGCAAATGTCAAATAATTCATACAGGTATGGCATCTCAGCCTCCCGGATTTATGCTTCTGATCGCAATAAAGATATCAAACCCGACAACATCCTGATCGCCCGGGATCATACCGACGAGTTATGGGCGGCTGAGGCCGTACCTGAACAAAATGGCACCTTACCCGAATCCCCAGATGATGCCACCCTCGAGACCCCCTTAAACATATTTAAGCCCACGGAGCTCGCTGATTTAAATCAACTGTCGAACTTCGATGTTCGTTTGACTGATTATGGCACAGGTAAGCATTAAACCGAGAATAGAACAATCAATACTTATTGCTTATCTGCTTCCAGCCGCATTCGTGGATGGATTCCACGCCGAGCAAATTCAGCCTGATGCTCTCCGCGCACCAGAGGTTATACTTGGCAGAAAATGGGGAACCAGTGCAGACATCTGGAATCTTGGATGCCTTGTAAGTGTTCCTTCAGGGCCACGGCAGCTTCACGTTCAAACTAACTGTTTTCATCACAGATTTTTGAATTTTTGACTGGAAGCTCGCTATTTTACCCGCAAGAAGGGGAATGTTGGACTGCCGAACAATTACATCTCGCACATATGCCAGGAGTGGTCGGAGAAGACTTTAGTCTCCGGTATTTTCGCAAGGCAGAACGATTTCAAGATTATTTTGACCCACATGACGGTCCATCATTGGTTGTCTCCGTTTAGTGCATTGCTGATGTCCAAGTTAGGACGACTGCTTATTCGCGCCACCGGCGTGGTGAGCTTAGAAGGCGCCCTCAGAAGATACGGTGTGATACATGACGGCGACGCTGGAATTGACCTTATTGCGTTCCTGCGCTCGATGCTGCGGTTGAAGCCATCAAAAAGGGCAACTGCCCACGAGTTGCTCCGTCATAAGTGGCTTCGCTGAACTCAAACACCCGAGTGATGCTCTTGGTAGACTTCATTAGCGAGGAGCAAACAGAATGTCGCCCGGCCCCTAGAGTAAACAGGATAGGTGATTACATGTTCCCAGACACACATCGTGTCCCAAGATTTGGATCCTGGATGTCCGCATTTGACTAGCGTCTAGTGGAGATGCTCAATATTCTCACTAGAACGGCTCCCCTGTGCCGGTCGGGCCAATTACGACTGTCATTTTTGGATGGGGAACAGGAGAGATTGACGAATTATAGAGATGTCGACAGTCCAGGTTGTACATAGGGATTTACCTGCACATGACCCTCATCGAGGTGATTAAGATAATGTCTTTGTGGAGCAGGTGTTCTTGGACCCCAGAGAAGACATCGGGATGGCCTTCTGGGAAAGAATAATAGGCCGTGAAGTTAGGATAGTAGCTGATGGGAATATACATAGAGGTCGAGGGACCTATTGAAGAGGTGCCTGCTACCCTCTCGGAGAGGATCTCTGAGAAATACTCGGTACCTGCCAAGAACAACTCTACGATACTTGTATGAGCCAAATCCACCGTTATGTTGCCAGCGAGCGACAAGTTCCCATCGGCCAGTTCAAGCAAACACTGTTACCTTTTTCGAGTTCAAGACTGGAGAAGAGCGTTATGTTTTGATGACTTATTCTTTCTGACTTCTATGGCCGATAAGATGTAGACCGATGCACATTCATCTAAGGGAGAGATGACGTTTATCAGATTGAATTATTGCAGCACTAATCCGCCCCAGAAATAAAGTTACTCTCRTCCGTTTCGGTCCCAGAACACAATATTGGAGTCCCCATGAAACAAGCCATCTGTAGATCTACGAAGTGCGTTTCTCCCGTGTAGAACATGCTTACATCCTAGTATAGTCATTTGTTCCTTACAAGAGGCCTGACTGGGTCGCTGTTCGTCGAAGCACTGCCTTTGGACGACATCAACAGAAGCCTGAATCCCCTCACCACATCATCCGGGAAGGCACATCTCTCAATGGAACTACTCTTTCCATAGACGAAACCTCAGCAATACTGGCGACTGTCAATCAAACCGCACAAATAAAATTTCCAGTCGCAACCCTTGCGCCCAGCAAACCATTCCTCATTTCTTTCACCGTGATAGTTGACTGGATATTGGCACAACCTACATTATTATTATGGACTATTCGACGAGTGGAGCCTATTATAAAACTACTGGATGTACATGTGCATTAGGTCTATATGTCCTAGATGTATAGAGTCGTTTCGATGATGAATGGGGCTCACTCAGGCGCGTATTGAAAGGTCGTTTGACTCAGGCCGTTGCCAAGTCCTGCTAATTGTTGAGCAAAGCTCTATCACTCCGGGAGCCTGTCATCACGGGGAGGGGATAGCAGAAGCTGAACTCTGTGACTAATCCGCACTAAACATGATGCACATATAAGTCAGTGGGAATTAGTTGGGCAGGAAATCATTCTCTTGTACGGTTGACTCGCTGTTCCTAGGATATATTACACTARGTAAAACGTATTCCATTCACCGTCGGTATTGGTGTAATTCTAAATAGTACTCCTTGCTGCATTATGATAAACCGCTGAACGAACGAGATTTGCCTCTTCAATCTAGACAATCTCATATAAGCTTTAGGCTTGGTATATTTCTGTGACTTATGAAGGTACACCACATAGACCTACTCGCCTAGATTGATATTCCGCTCATAAAATTCAACTCGTTGTGAAGTAAACATCAGCACCATTGTTTGCGCCGCGGTCTGTATTGCAGCATGAAATCATGGTAGCGGACTATGGAAAGCAAGCGCACACAAGAGCGATGGCTGATGGAATCATAAAAAAGCCTTAACTAGAAACATGAGAAACATTCTGGCTATTCTACTTGCATAATCCCTGAGTAACTCCCGTACGATGAGACACAAGTTGCTGAGGCATCAAAATGGATCATTTTCGACCTGCTAATGTCCCCGAGATAGGGTATTATAGCTCTCTGAGTTTGAAAGTCCCAAGACAGTCTAGTTTGAAAGTGAGTAAACGAATGTCCGGTATCTTTGCCTCCTCGTGCTTCTCCAATGGGATGTGGTGCGTCGRCGAGGACTCGGTTAGATAGGAAGAACAGTGCAGGGTRCAMAAACAATTCGTAGTCAACTTTTCCTGAAAGCGCCACGTCTCCTGACACGTGCAGTGGCCAGGCAACCGCTTTCTAAGAAGAACGTGAATGAAACTTCGCTTCCGAGTACGAGTGTCAAAAATAATAACTCCGAGGGACAACGTGCATGACTGTTACTATATATAAGAATTTGAGCTATTGACCTAAGATAGAAACCACCTCCCAAGATATCACTGTAAGAAGAGAAGATCAGTCAGTATAGGCTTTTGACAACAGTTGGGGCGTCGAATCAAGAGACAACTTTTCAGCCACGCGGATGCTCGGGCATCCGCAACACAATGGTCTATCCCTATAGCCACCGTCGGTTGTCCTTGAATAAAGCCCGATGACGTAGGTACTGAGCAGACCGTTACAATTAGGGTTCAGAATGTTCATTGTCATTGTTTACGCCATTAAGCCAAGGTCACACACATGTCGGGGCTTGCTGTTGATGGATTATTGAATGTCATACACATACACGTTCATGCTTGCCACGCTCTGTCCTCAAGGCTTAAGCGCCCAACGCCGAAACGCGTGCACCTTAAGAACGAACCAAAAAAGACTCTGGGAGTCCGCATATATATCACACTCTATTGTAGCCGAGTGGCTAACTCCCCTCATCCTCCACAACTGCAACGACTATCAAGGTGCAAATGACCTCCAAGGAACACTTTGGGATAGGTGAAGTAGAGACCTTTATTGGAGCAGAAAGAACTCTAGAGGAGGAGGGTACAGGAGGCGCTGGTATAGATACCTCTCTCAGGAGGCACGAGGAAGTTCAAAGGCAGAGAGATACAGAGAGCAGTCGTCAGTGTGAAAAATGTAAAACAAATTCGATGGAGACCAAGTTGCTCACTTGTGCTCGATGCCAAACGGTCAAATACTGCGTAAGTCTCTAATATGACTGCCGGTATACCGCCTAACGATACTCTAATAGGGGAAGCAATGTCAAGTATCTGACTGGCCAGACCATAAATTCACCTGTAAACGAATCCAATCACAAAAGACCTTGCAGGGCATCACATTCAAAACCAACATGTTCGAGCTTTTGCACCAATGGGCAGAGGTATGTTATCTTTCCCCTTTCGTTTTCCTCCAAAATCTGAACAGAACTCTTGTACACCCACGTACTCCGCAGACATACAGAAGCATCCTCTTGGTATCTTTTATGCACGCATTAGCATTACAAACCTCGCCAGACAGCTGCCTCGAATACCTCGTGTGCCTTCGCCTCTCCCCAGTCAAAGAAAACATCACGCCCGATGGAACATCCACAAACCTCCTCAAGTCCTTCACGGTCAACGACATGTGGGTCAGCACTATTGAAGACACGCTCAAAAACATACCAAGGGAAGAGTCACAGTTCAACTCGATGATCAGCAAGATACTCGTRGAATCRCACGCTTTGCGGCAGGCGGAGAAGGCGGTGGGATATGTGATTGTGATGGTTATGATTCATGAGTATGAGGTTTCGAGGCTGTTGCATTTCAGTTTGGCGAGGAGTTTAGCGAATGCGGATATTCCTTGGGATCCGAACTGGAAGGATTTCCTTGTAGAAAAAGTGGAGGATGGGGATAATGAGTTGTGAATAGATCGCTTGTCCGGACCTTAATTGAATTAAGCTTAAGTTACCCTACAGCGCCAGGGGGTGTGCGCTATTCACACAACCGGAACAAGTGGCGTTCCGATGCCAGTAAAATGCCGCCATCACTACCTCGGCCCGATCCCACGGCTTCCTCGAA